>QLNU02015259.1:0-39585 GCA_006491805.2 Dysdera silvatica | reverse complement strand
GTTAAGAAAGCATCTGCAACCCGAAGTTCAGTAGTTCGGATTCAGTTCTACATGCTTTTTAATTGTTCCCCGATTGGTTTAGTTCTGTAAAAACTAAAACTATGATTTGCTCTTATGAGTAAGTTTTTTGATGAGAGCCGTGGAAAAAAGATCACACAACACTTGTATTATTAAAAGTGTTTCAGACATATAATGCATTCATCGTATGTTTAATTTTCATGATTATTTTTTTCCATTAATTTAGTTGTTTATCACTGTCTTCTCATGTTGACTGATTTGACAATGGGTTATGAACATAAAAAAGGATTTTATTTAAAAAAAAAGAATTGAGAATGAAAATATAAAAATACCAATGCAAATACTTTTATTTTCCGTGTTCACATCTTATCTAGATATATACAATTTTATATAGCATATTTTTTTTACCATGTGACATGAAAGGGGCAGATATAAAACTAAAATTTAATTATTCTGTTCCCCAAAACAAATTAAAAAACGTGGTTTATTTATTAAAAAATTTAATAGAAATAAATGAGTAATTATAAACAACTTTGTTATTTCTGCTATTAAAATTGTGCATCTTAAGCCACAACTGGCACCAATGACAATACAGACATTTCAAGCTAACCCGGCATTTAACTACCAGCCATGGACTTTTGATCAGCCTCAAGCAACCTCTAAGAAATTGGTGCGAAATGTGATAAGTGTATTTGAGGAATAAAGGGAATAGGAAATATAGAATGAGTAGAGCAGCAGAAACTAATCATTCGGCGAACATAATCCCTTAACTTTGGGGTCATCTTACTGATGATAATCATGCAACTTTAAGCTCCTTACTCGCCCCAGGGAAAATCGCCATCTATGATTAAATGATAACAAATATCAGAACATACTGTAAGAGAAAGCCTGAAGTATAATATACGTACTATTGGTCAATACTCTTACTGTTTACGCTGTTACGTGATTTTGAAGGAATTTGGTGGGTTTTCCCTTATATAGAAATTCACTACTACGGCGTTAAATTGTTTCACAGATCATTGAGTTTAGATATCAATATTTATCCACATGTCTTAGCATTTACGACACAGTGAAACTTATTTATAAAGATATTGCCAATAACTTGGCAACAATCTCTCCGTCCTCCAAGATATAGAGAGTATTAGGGTGAACGTTGTCTGTAACAATATATATATTTTCCATTACATTTATTAGCCTTATAAACAGATTCAATTGTATATTAAACGCTAAATAATCAGTTTTATATAATCTGGAATGATTTTAAAACGTTTGAAATTTATATATCAACGTGCCGGGAGATATGATGGGTCGCCAACTGCTGCGCCGTGTTGTGTGGACGGCTGACCAGGTGACTGGTGGCGTACGTCATGCGGCATGGTTTGACTGTACTTCTCAGAAGGCATTTTTCGTGGCGGTGAATGCAGGTAGACGAGAGAGAGAGAGAGAGGATGCACATTAAACATAATATTTATTTGGAGGTTGAGGAGCGTACACTGGCCACGGCATGATGCCGGGCGTTCGTTAGGTTGCGTAAGTTACATATTGAGGATCGTTATCACGGCTAGCAGCGACCTTTTTTTTCAGGTCGAAAGTTAAGGAGCAAGAGAGTGTTGATTGGTCCGAAACTTTACTTCGAATGATTTTTGTGGACCGTGATTGGACAATTGAATACTGACGCAATAGTTTATATAAATTTCTATTGGTCAGTTTGACCCCACAGAGGGGAGAACTTGCTGTGAGTTATGTTAACGTTGAGCTGTCTTTCTTGACAGTTTTTGCCCATTAAATGAAAATATATGGGAGAGGGTTCGAAGTTGGATAATGCCTGTATCCTTCGTTTTTGGTGGAAATTCCAAGGAGTTGGTTGTACGTGTGACTCATTGCCAAATGTCCATGAGAATGGAATTTTGGCGCGAAACAGAGTTAGAATGAGCCTGCGAAGGAATCGCTACAAACGTATATTGACAATTGAATGAAAACTCAGTGAAAATTTTAGTATTTGCAGCCAGTATGTGTGTTTACTTATAATGGAAATAAATTTAATAGCATTTCGGAATTCGACCGACACAAAAATGAAAAATAAATTTATTCAACTTATACAGAGTTATTATTTATACAACTTTTCCTATTTCGGCATTCCAGTTGAAATTAAAAAATCGATTTTCTTCACTGGAAGGATTTATTGAAGAAGTCGATATTTCAAAAGCAAGCGAGAACATTGTTAAGACAATAATTGAAACTGCTGGGGAAATTGGTGGTGTAATATGTAAAAAGCAGAATAGCAAATTATCTGAGAAGACGAAACAACTCATGAAAAGGCGAAGACTTATGAAGGTGGACAATCAAAATACCAGTTGCAAGATCGAGTATGTAGAACTTTGCAAAACTTTGCGCAAAAACATGAAAGAAGATATAAGAAAATTCAATTGTGAGTTAGTAAGGAAGGCCATTGAAAGCAACAAGAGCCTTAGGGTTGTTAAAGGGAGTTTGTCTATTGGGAAGAAACACATCATTGCATTAAAAGGAGAGGATGGCACTGTAACAAGAAATAGGGAAGAAATACTTAGAACAGTTGAAGAATTCTACAGAAAGCTGTATGAGGGAAACAGTGGATTAAACGAAGACTCTGAGATAGTCGAAGGAACAGCTCCTAAAATCTTAAAAGAAGAAGTAGCATTTGCAATAAAAAGTATGAAGAAAGGAAGATCCCCTGGCGATGATGGCATTACATTAGATATCTTAAAAGAAGCTGGAGAACATGTAGAAGACATACTCGCAAAATTCTTTACCAAATGCCTCAACAGTGGTAACATACCAAACCAATGGGATTCTGCAACAGTAATTCTTTTGCATAAAAAAGGTGATAAAGAGGATTTAAAAAATTACCGACCAATTAGCTTGTTACCTGCTATTTATAAAATCTTCACAAAAGTGCTAACACATCGCCTGCAGAAAAAATTAGATGCAGCTCAACCAAGAGAACAAGCTGGATTTCGAAGTGGATTCAGTACAGTGGACCATATTCAAGTATTAAGAGAATTAATTGAAAGAACACATGAATATGAACTTCCATTGTGTGTGGCATTTATTGACTATGAGAAGGCCTTTGACTCTATTAAAACGTCAGCAGTCATCAACTCTTTAAGATCAGCAGACATCGAGGATGTGTACATTGACATGGTGAAATGTATGTATTAATAAAAACGTGTGTATAAACGTGTGTATAAAAATGCAAGTGCAAAATTTCGGTTACATAAAGATACCAAAACTATCAAAATTGGTAAAGGTGTGAGGCAGGGAGATACCATTTCTCCAAAACTTTTTACTTCAGCTTTACAGATGATTTTTCAGCAGATAAATTGGAATAACAAGGGAATAAAAATAAATGGTGAATATTTAAATCATTTGCGGTTTGCTGATGACATTGTTATTTTTTCAACGAACCCATCAGAACTCCAAGACATGGTACAGGAGCTCTCAACTAGAAGTAAAGAAGTTGGACTCAAGATGAACCTACAAAAAACTAAGATCATGTTCAATAATTTCGTAGAGGAAACAAAAATACAAGTTGACAACATTGAGCTAGAAATTGCTGATTCATATATTTACCTTGGCCAGCTGATTTCAATGGATGGCAACATTATGAAAGAACTCAACAGACGTATTAAACTTGGCTGGAGTGCATTTGGAAGAAACAGTTTTATCCTGAAGGGGAAATTGCCTTTGTGTCTAAAAAGAAAGGTCTTCAACCAGTGTGTATTGCCAGTCCTCTCTTATGGATCAGAGACATGGAGTCTAACAGTTGGAGCAATACGAAAGTTACAGACAACGCAAAGGAGCATGGAGAGGTGCATGCTTGGAATAACTAGGAGAGATCGAAAAAGGAACACTTGGGTGAGAGAGCAAACTAGAGTAGAGGACATCATTGTTAAAGTAAAAGGGCTGAAATGGCGATGGGCTGGGCATATTGCAAGAAGAACTGATCAACGATGGACAACAGAAATTCTGAACTGGATTCCAAGAGACCACCGAAGACCTAGAAAACGTCCTCAAACTAGATGGGTGGATGAAATAAGAAAACAGGTTGGGGTGACGTGGAAGCGAATTGCTCAGGATAGACTTGTGTGGAAAGCATTTAGAGAGACCTTCATCCAGCAGTGGATAGATAATAGTTGAATATGATGATGAAGATGATTTCGGAATTTGATCGACACAAAAATAAATTTATTAATCTTATACCGAGTTATCGTTTTTACATCTTTTTCGATATTATTCTAATGTTATAATTGTGAGTTTTTAGACGTACAGAATATCGACATGATTAGGTTTGAAAAGGAGGAGAGTGGCCTGGGGGTGGGGGGGATTGTGCAAGGGTTTCATTGGGAAGGGTGGCCGCCGGAGGCGGCGCTGTAATCCCAGGGAGAGCGGCATGCGATGGCCTGCTCCACAGACTGCCCTCCATTTAGGCATCTTATTTCATAATTTCTAGTTTCCTGGATTTCGGTTAAGAAAGATTTCTGGTAGTTTATTTACATGTGAATAACTCATTTCCAGTAAACTAGTTTAAATTATATGTAAATGTACGCTTTATTAAAATAAAGAAACATTTAATAAACGTACGGAGAATGGGAGAGAGATATCCCAGGTTTCTCCTTCCAGGATTAAACGCACAAAAACAGGACTTAATCATTTTGCAGGTAACCGTCAACCAGGATAAGATTTTTAGGAGTTTAATTATCGTAGCATCGATAAAAATATTCATTTGTGTCATTTAAAATTCTTTAATATATTTAAGTCATCCAATTTTTCTGCTGTTTTGCATTAAGCGGTCAGCTTTCGTGGCAGTAACTGCTGTTCATAATTAATTTATTTCCAATTAGCAAAATCAACCATCTAAGCTTTAAATTTCCAAACAGGTATTAAAATTTCAGAAGAAGTTCACACGTGTTTAATTTAATTATTAAAATATCTAATATATTTTTTAAGACATGGCGTATTTATTTTTGTATTAAACATGTTAATAATGTAAATAAGCTTATTCCGCAAATAAATTTTTCAGGAAATAATTTGAAAATATATATAATATTGGAAAATGTGTTAGATATTTAGTATCAAGATGAAAACATTCATTGCATGTACATGAATTAAAGCACATAAAAACAGGTCATAATCAAGAAAATTACTACTACTACTATTACTACTAGTACTACTAGTAGTTTTTGTTGGTCCTGTAGTCCGTATGTAGGAGGGTTTTGTGTTTAGCGGAATAATATATATTTCTTTCTATGGAAATCTGTGTCTTTTAATGTCTTCTATTAACCTTGTGTAGAATGAAGGAAAAAGAACATTGATTGCTGTACTTTTTATGTTTAGTGCTACTAATTGGAACTAGTAAACACTACTAAACTAGTGTTCACTACTTAGTATACTTAGTTAATAATTTCGAACCCTACCTAGCCAGTTACAAAGTGGCTATGGAGTAAGTTTCTACACTATCTGTTACCAACTGCATTATTGGGATGTTACATCATGAGAAAATGCACATATTTTATATATATATAAAAGGATTTTGCAAAAATACCTGTATTAACAATAAGTAGTTTCAGTATTGAAAGATTTAAGACATAGAATTTGATATAATGGAGCATAAAACGCAGTCACAAAAGTCTACGTACACCCCTCAAAATGTAGCCTAAGCAGTTAACAAATTCGAAACGTTTGAGAAAAACAAAATTGTATTAATCTAATATTTTATAAAAAAACAAAAACAAATAAAAAGCAGGCGAAAGAAAATCGCATAAGGTCGATATTTAAATTCAGCGCGTTTAATTAACATTAATTCGCGCCCCTCTGATTGGCGACACTATAATCCGCGGCCCTCTAAAGGGCGACTATCTAATCGGCGGCCCTCTAAGTTCACTAGTGAACTAGTAAACACTACTAACTAAGTATAAACTAGTAAGCACTATTAACATTAGTGCCCCCCCATGTCATTGCTGGCCCCCAATTTAGTACGTGATTTTTTTTTAGTAAGTTTAAAATATCAGTTTAAAACATAGTGTTGTTAATTATAACTTAGTAATTTATTAGCATTAGATGTTTTCTTAACTTTAACTTAGTCGTTATTGAAAATGTCTTTAAATGATTGATTATGCATATGATATATATATAAAACAAGAGTTTACATTTGTTAGTTACTTATTGGATAATTTTATTGCCCAGTACGTAGGGAGAGGCTCCCGAATAAGCATTAGGTACTGGGTCTTTGGTTTGATCGGACCTCGTCCACGGGGTAAATAATCCGGAGTTTTTATCGCAAACTATTATAATTATAACCTTTATAAAACCATTATAATATACCATTATAATTATAAGCATGAAACCGGCGAAGAACTAAGAAAAGAATATTAAATGCTGGTAATAACGTTATAGAGGTTAGTGATTTTGTCCAAACCACACTCTATTACTTTGACATTAATACTTGATACGTTTATATCAATGCTTAAAAATGTGCCTGTTTTGAAACAAAGGCTGACGCTTGCACTCTTCACTGCTATGCAAGATATTGAACAACACAGCAGGAAATCAGTTTTTGTGTGAACATCCTTCGTGTGAATATAAATGAGTCCATGTTGAGATTTGGTGAACGCAGGCAGTATATTATACAATAATTTTTGCCACCCACGTTTAAGTAGCTCAAACTAGAGCTATTTTCTATTTGGAGAAAAAGAGGTTCCATCCTCATCCTGGATTCGAACCAGGGTCCCCACGTTTAGCCTGCGGTGTCTTGACCTACTAGACGAATGAGGACAAGAACAAACGCATTTTTCTCCGTATATGAGGATGTAAGATATTATTACCCTTCACAGGGATAACACAATTGCCAAATAATGGTCAACACAGAAAAGCCTCCGGGGCGAGATTTTTGTGAGTTTTTCGTGGGGGAATTTATTATACAATAATTTTTGCCACCCACGTATATTTAGCTCAAACTAGAGCTTTTTTGTTTTTGGAGAAAAAGAGGCGCCGTCCTCATCCTGGACTCGAACCAGGGTCCCCGCGTTGAGCCCGCGGTGTCTTGACCTACTAGACAAACAAGGACAAGAACAAATGCATTTTTCTCCGTATATGAGGATGTAAGATATTATTACTCTTTACAATGATAATATAATTGCCAAATGATGGTAAATTTTGCTCCAAAAACAAAAAGCGGTATCTTGACCAACTAGACGAATGAGCGCAGTATATATTGAAAAAAAAAGCTTTAATATTTTTTATCGCAAACCATATTTTAATAGATAGTTTTGTTTCAATGTTATGAATTTTGTGATAATAAAAAGAATATTTTGAGGCAACCTGCGTTATTAATCTGGTTGATTCTAAGAAGGCCGACTGTATGACAAGAATTTGAAACCCAAACCCATGTTTTCGTTTACGTACCTCAAAACCCTTGATAGCATAATCTCGCTTTCGTCCGGTCCTATAAAAGCCAATGTCTTTGCAAAATAGGGTTTTAATCAAACTTTGCGGAAAAAACCATATTGAAAATAAGCACGTTTGTGCAATAAAGGAAAGAGAGGTAGAACTATCAAAGAAGAAATTTTCTAACCAGATTCCGATACAAACCCAACAAAGTAAAATTACAGCCTTTCACCGTTTAGGATGGGAGGAGATGATATCAGAGATAGCTCCGCAATATCTTAGCTTTCATCCCCTCCCTCCCTACATAATCTCCTGGAAAAAAGACACAAAATAGGGATTAACGAAGCTGAAAATGGAAAAGCGGCAGAGAAATTCTCAGCTTCGCAAAAACTCCGGGATGAATTTCCTGAGAATAGCGAAAAAATAGAGAGAAACTAAGGAGAATCGGATTAGTTTAAAGTAGATACTGTTCGCAATTTCCAGAATTTCAAATTTTACTCCATGCCCCACCTGAAGAAGAAGAGAAAAGATATACCACTTTTAACTGATCAGTTCAGAAAAGATAATGTCTCAAATTGAAATATGTATATTTGCGAACAGTGAAGGACCATATTGGTAAAAATAATGTTTGGTTAATGTAAAAGGATGTTTTTTTCTAGAATTCCAAACAATAATACCCGTAATAAATTATACAATGCAAATTTTTATTTAGGCGGAATTATTACATTAGGACTTCAGTAAATGCCAATAAAATGTAATATTAAATAATTCACCTGGGCAGTTGCGGATGAAGACCTTAAAGCAGTATTTCTAAAGGCATGGTCCACAGACCACTTGTGGTCTGCAGGGTCATCACTAAATTTAGGAAAAAATAATGAATGAAATTAATTAGAAATTGCCGACGTAGATAGAATTTAGGTTCGGGTGAGATTTAAGGAATTTCTCATAAATATTACTTGTTATAAATCCTACTTTTAGGCCTTTCATGAAAAGTTTGAATCTACCGAATATATCAATGATATCTACATTGCTTATTATTATTTAATTAAATTAAAAATGTCATTTTCATTAAAAATTTGATAAAATACGATCGTAGCTGACACTCTTTTCATCAAATAGCATTAGTCTAAAAATTATTTTGTTTCAGGTGAGTTTGGCCACCAACCCATGGTCGGATATTTTAGAGATTTTCTGCCAAAAGTTAGTGCTTTTTTAAAGTAAAAAACCCAAAAAGCTTAAAAAATTTACCACAAAACGAGCTAAGATTAACTACAAATTATATTTCAATGAATGAATAAGTCTCTCCTTCTGAAGCTCTTATATACGTACATAAGCCTGCCAATAAATAACATAGAGGGTTACTTTGGTTATGTCTTTCCTTGGGAGAGGCGGAGGGAGATTAATATGACGTCGGCTAAGTGGAGATTAATAACATTAATCAAAGTTGGCAACCTAAGTTTCAGGCTGTATATTTGGGGAGGAGGAGAACCCCCCACGGTGGTCCGCGATAAAAATGGAATGCTTAAAGTGGTCCGTGATTGGCTAACGTTTGAGAAACACTGCCTTAAGACATGCCGTGTTTCCCAAGGACATAATTATGAAAATGACAATGAAATTCCAAAGTGATTGAATTTCGATTTTCTTAGACATATGGCGCTTAAAATCCATAACTTTGTAACTATAATAACAATAAATCCATACCTTAATACTAACCAATAATAATAAATAAATTTAGAATGACATAGACAGTCATAAATATTGAATAATTGCAGAAATACGCAAGTTTATGTTAATTTATTTCGCAGCAAAATTTGCTGTTTGCGTAATTCTTAAAGATGTGTTCGCAGCTGGACTATATTTGCATAAAATAATTCAAGTTTTCTATATTTTATCTCTTAATTATTTTAACAAATGCAGTTCAGAGTATTATATCAAAACTCATATATTACAAAACATCCGATAAAACCAGTGCATTTTTTCCTTTTTTTTCTTAATAATTAAAACTCTTCGAGGTTTCGGCTAAGTGGACACGGGGAGGCGGTTGAAGCGGCGGCCGATTAGAGCGGGATAAACTATGAGGAAGGCTACTGTATAGAAATATTCAAAACATGAATTATATATTTTAATATTGTGGATTAATTGCCTTGGCTAAATAACTTTCTTTTAAATCTGTTATTCTCTTCTCACGTATTTTATCTAATGAATTTTAGTCCCTTATAAATGGTATTAACAGGAATGCTGACAGAAATTAATTTTAAAATATTAATGAACAGAAAAGTTGTTTTTCAAACGTGAAATTAAAATGAAAATTTTCTTAAGTCCGAACAGGACAAGTTTTATTTAAAAGGAGATATAAGTTTTTATTACTTGCAAGGTTTTTTTGTTAAAAATTTCGTTTTGTGAGAAACAGAGTTTATTCTTTGTTTATCGTTATTGTGTTTATTCTTTCCATCCATGTTTATTCTTTGTTGTCAAAGCTAATTGGCCTTGGATTACGATCTCCTCAAAAAAGTTATTTTCGCGAAATCTGTTGACACGGAATTGGTGAATTGACAAGAAAAAAACAAAACAAATCTGTTGTTGGTCTACAAGTAAATAAAATCTAAAGGACATTAAAACTGCACATGAAGACGCACATAGTTTTACTTAATCCTTAAATGGAAGACAGAACGTCTTCTTTCTTGATTTTTTCAAAAGAAACGTATAAATCCAGGCCTTAAGACTGAAAATAGAAGACAGAAGAATCAAGCCTACCGTAAAATGGTTATAGCTTAAATGTTAAGCTCCGGAATTGTCAAATGGCTCTACTGTCAAAGTATGGATTTCCGGAAAAACCTGAAATCCCATTGAAAATGGTTCGAGTACGTGCTTTATGTGGATATGTTTTAGGGTATTAAAGCCCATTAGTCTATTGTATAACTTGGATTTTACAGTTTCAGATGCTTCTTGACCGAACAAATAGTTTCCGCGGTTTGATGTCTATTTCACGATTCCAACGACTCAAAACCATGTTGTTTCAACCGTTTTAACCTTAGGTAATCGTGCTGTCTCAACTATTAAGAGCTCCCTCGAAGAATCATGCTGCGTTTAAGGGGGACTTGGAGGTTTCAAACCTTAGAAAAATTATTAAGTTTTATTTTTTTATTTGAAAGCGTGGATATTTCTGATCATTTTAAGACCTATAGCTAAGTGCTAGCTCAATTTGAAGCCAAGATATGGGGAAAAGAGCTGTTTTAATAATTTTAGGATTTAAAGGTGCAGCTATTTCAAATGCCCTGCCGCCAATATCCAAAATCCGTATACACGTGTCTTATGTTTCGCAAAAACGATTGATTTTTTGTAACGATAATTTAATAGAGATCATACAAAAACGACTGTGGAAACGAAGCAAATAATCGGATTTTAATTTGCAAATTTAGCTTCAAGCGTGAATATCATTAAACCTAAAAATTAAATATTGCGCGCATGATATCATGTTTTCTATTACTTGTATCAACATGAATTTTGCCAATTTAATTTGTGTCATCATTATGTGCAAAATGAGTGACAAAGAATTAACACACTAATTGAAACAAAAAGTTATACTTATAAAACCGATGAAAAAAAGGGCATAAATATTCGTAAAGTACCGAAAGCAAGCAAGCAACCATGGCTACAAAAGATGCTTGTAAAATGAAATGACAACACTTTACTAAACAATTTACAAAGGATGTGCAACAAGAAAGTGTAGTATATGCTGTAGGTTTATCATACAGTATATTGTTTTTAATTCATAAACTTAAACTTCAATTACAAATATCTCAAAACATAAAACTCAGATACTGCGAGCATAATACCATATTTTCTATTACTGGTATCAACATATATTTTGCTTGTTTAATTTGCGTAATCATTATGTACCAAATGAGTAGAAAGAAATTAATGCACTTATTAAAACAAAACATTTATACCTCTAAAACTGATAAAAAAAGACGTAAATATTCATACTTTGAGAATTTCGTAATTTAAAAATTCATATATTATAAATATATTCATAATTTTTCAAAGTGACACACTTAATCAATGGATACAATTCTTGTGTGCGTTTTGAAACTATATTTGTTGTATTGTGCAATTTTTTAATCAGTATATCATGCATGGTGTAAACTCTTAATATTGAATAATCATAAAAAGATCATTTAGAATTTTTATTTTTAGAAAATGAAAATATAAATTAATTTTATACGGACTATGCTATTGGTGAGATATCTACTAAATCTATGAAATATCAAAATTTTATAAGAATCATATGAAGAGTTATTTTAAAAACTGTTTTCAAACTAGTGTATTTTGCCATTGTTTTTAGTGTTTTTAAACCTCGCCACGGGAGTTTGAATAAGCCAATAATACAGTGAATTGATTTACATTGTTTTATATTTTTCACTTGAGGCCATGGGCGTCATTTGGGTGGGACAGGGGGCAACTGCCCCCCCTAGAATTGAAATATATGCAATATTTTTAATACATTAAAAGGTTAGTGATTATTTGCCTCGGGTTAACATTGGTAAAAAAAAAATGCCCCCCACTATAATTTGCCTTAACGACGCCCCTGTTTGAGGCATTTGTATATATCGCAAAGAAATTATTAAAATATTGCCATACGCTACCATACTACTCACTACTGCCACCTTTCACGCATCGACGTCACAAGACGTCCTGGCCAGATGACAGAGTTTCCAAAAAGTGGCAACATGGCTTGGTTTACATCGTCCTAAAGAAGGCCAGCGAAGCCTGGTGGAAATGTGCATCATATAACCACAGTTTTGTTTTATACGCAAATATAATGTTGTTTAAAAATTATACAATAATTTCTGCCACCCACGTATAGATTATAGCTCGAGCTTTTTTCATTTCGGAGAAAAAGAGACGCTTTCCCCATCCTGGATTCGAACCAGGGTCCCTCCGTTTAGCCTGGAGTGTCTTAGACCGCTAGACGAATGAGGAGTTGTTTAAAAAAGTTCTGTTATACTCGTTGGTAAAATTGTTACTACGTTCAACGTGGTGTCATTTGTATAAATTCAACGACTTCTGCTCTCTGCGATTCATTTTTACACTTAAATGTTGAATGTATCTGGCATAAAACCATTCTGCATAAAATACACGTCAAAATAAACCGGTGCTGTGAATTTAATGGAAACAAAACAATGACATCGTACTAACCTGTTCAAAGTAACTTCGTCACTCCGGACTTCTAGAGCTATTTAGAACAGAAGACATCTTTATTAAAAGATAATATTATTTTGGCATTTCTTTGCAGCTTTCTATTTCGAAGAGAAAATAGGATTCGAAAAAATATTACATGAAGAGACTTGGGAAAGAGCGTTTTGTTTGTGTTTAAGCGGGAGAAAGTTTCCCAGGGCCATTGATTATCAGTTCATGTGCTTCGTGTTAAAAGAGCGTTTTCCTAGACGTTCATATTTCTCGACGCGACAATATAAAACGCCGAGATGAAACTCGGCCAATAAAAACCAACGGAAGCGTTTTGCACGTTCTAGGAAAACACTGGTTTTCTATTGTTTGAGTCAGTTTTTCGATATCATTTTTGAGGTGCAGAAGGATTGGCTAGTAGAAACAGTGTAGTCGTTATTACCGATTATAGGAGAGAGTAGACGTGCAAGATATTTTGATAGGTTATATGTAGGAGAGCTGCAAAAACTAACTATAGTTTTAAGAGGAATATTTTGTTTATGAATTTTAGGTAATCCGTAGAAGGATGGTAAGCGGCCGGAAGTGCATTTTAAAGAGTCGTAGAGATTAAATGTAAGTTTTTTAGATTTATAGAGTTTTAGAAGGAGAGAGTTCATTTTGGATTGAATTGTTTGTGTAGGGTCTTTTGTGATGCGGGTGTATGTATTTGTATCAGATAAGAGTGTAGAGACTTTATGTAAGTAGTCTGGACGATTTAAGACGACTGTAGTACGGCCTTTATCAGCTGGCAGTATGACAAGGTCCTTGTCGTTCCGTAGCTCCCGGAGGGCAACCCTTTGCATAGGCGTTAGGTTGTCCTCAGGAAGTTTTGGACGCCGAAGGAGTCCTGCCACTCTGCAGCGGATATCAGCTGCAACACGTTCGTCAGTGTGAGTATTTTGTAGAGCATTTTCTATGGAAGCGAGAATCTGTGGTGTAGGAATTTTAAGTGGAGCAGGTGAGAAATTTAGGCCGAGTGATAGTACGAATTGCTGTTGTGGTGTGAGATTTTTATTTGAAAGATTTAGTATCCAGTTTTTTGTAAGGAGTTTTGACTGTTTTGAAATAGAAGGTCTAAGGTTGTTAAGTTTACGTGAATGAGTAAGACGAATATGTTCTTGGATTTTAGATTCTTGTGAGCGAGTAGCGGATTTAACTAGGAGCATGGTAAGAAAATCAAGTTTAGTATTTAGAAGGGAAGTAAGAAAGGATATTTTATTTTGAAGCTGAGCGAGTACGCGGTGACAGAGAGAAATTCTAGCGGAAAGAAATTTAAGACTTATGTTATGCGCGATGCGATGTCCAAAGGCTGAATTTACAAGAGGTTTAACTTTAAGTTTGAAAGGGATAAGAAATTCCTTTTTACAGGTGTGATTAAAGTGAAGATGTTCTTTAAAACGGATAACTTTAATGTGTGTTTTGATGTATTTACGAACTATTTGAAGCGTTTCCCGACCACAGTGTAAACGAATAAAATTAAACATGGTGAAGTTGTCAGTGAGTAAGTTTAAGTGCGAGTGAAGTTTAAGCGCGAGTGAAGTTTAAGCGCGAGTGAAGTTTAAGCGTGAGTGAGTTTAAGTGTGAGTGAAGTTAAGTGTGAGTGAAGTTAAGAGGGAGTGAAATCTCTCGCATCCTTAAAGAGGAAAATATCAAAACATTCTATTCCCCTGTCACAACACTTCGCAAACAACTTACAAAAGTTAAAGACCCAGTTCCACCAGAAGATCTCACAGGCGCCATATACCAAATACCATGCAAAGACTGCAACAAACATTACATAGGACAAACAAAAAGAATGATCAAAACAAGAAAAAAAGAACACAAACAAGCACTCGCGAAAGGAGACATAGCCTCACGTCTGGCAGAACACGCTTTACAACACGGACACGAACCCGACTGGGACTCAACAAAAATACTACACCGTCACATCACAAACAAGAATAGTAGACTCTTCTTAGAATCTTGGGAAACTTACAAACTACACGGGAAAGCCATTAATACATCACAACCACTTCCAGAAACTTATAAACAACTCTTACTCTGAAATGTATGAGACACCTCCAAATTAGGTAACCCGCAGTGTGGGTTTCTCATTGGTCCCTATTGGGGTTCTTCCATGATTCTATTGGAGGCCTCCCATTGGTTCTCATTGGGTTTTTCCATTCTGCGGGACTACTCTGATGAAGGGTTTTCCAGAAATTTCAAGTATAAAAAAGAGACAGAAACATAACATCGTCATTACTCCTGATGAAGGACTGCTGCTGATGCGTCCGAAAGCTTGAGTGATCTTTTTCATTGCTATTTTACCAGTGTTTAACCTTTTTATGTAATTTCCTCCCTGGTACCCTGTATTTTATTTCTATTAAAGGAAATAACTTGTCATTTTCACAATTTTAGAAATTGAACTTTTTAAGTTTATTTTCTTGCTTTTCTTAAAAAGTGATAATAGTTAATAAAGCCAGCGAAGTAAACACGATGTTTCTATTGTCAGAGCCCAGAAATGTACAGTGATTCTTTCCAGAAAATTAGTTTAAAATGTGCTTGAAGGCAGCTTTTTTTTTTATAAAATAAAGGAAAATGAAATATATATATGAAGAACGGGATATAATTATATTCCCATGTTTGGTTCCAAGAGTTCAGGTCAATAAAAAAATGACATTCAAATTAATTTGCACGTGATCCTCAAATCGGAGGATATACATATTTTTCGGAATTTCATTATCATAAGACAGAGGAAATTACTCATTCACGTAAGGTAAATTTCCCGATAAATTTACATCATCTGATTTTGCTACTGTCTTTGGCATTAAGTGGTCCACTTCTGAGACGGTACTTCGTGTTCCTAATTAATTGATTTGGTAATTAGTATGGACGACCCGCTGAGCTCTTAATTCCCGAACTTGCGTCAGAATTTCGGAATAAACTCCATAGATTTATTTTTGATTTATTAAAATATGTAATTTATTTTCTAAAAGGTCATTCATTTCGGTTTAGTGCATGTTGTTATAATAAGTATGTACAGTGGCCTTGATAAGAGTTACGACCACTTAGGCAGCAGTTTCGCAGATCGGGTCAAAAAATCAGTTATAGTTCATGGCGAACTATGTTTGCTCTATTATTAATATTTCGTCCTGGATCCCTTAGAATGCCAGGTTTCTTGGCATTTGTCCCCTTTACTCCCCTGGCTCTGATCTTATGCATGTTCTATAAATAAAAGCACGCCTTCAAATTTCTCAAGCAAGAAGTTTTATTATGATGATAATAAGTTTAAAACTTGGATATTTAATATTTAATTGAACATATTTGATACACGTATCAAAGATCCAGAAGTAGCAAGACAGAGATAAAAATTGGAGAAGAGGTTGATAAAAATTAATATCTTCTTCTCAAGACTGTCAGACAGTTTAGTGAATGTACAAAAGACCAAAACGCTACAAAAATAATTGATACTGCTTGACAATTAACAATGAGCTAAAAAGTACCTTATTTTAAAATGTGACTGTAAAACTTTTGAAAGTAAATGCATAGCAGAATCTGAGAAGCGGGAAAATTAAATTTTTGAACGGCTAGGGGGCTTGGACCCCTCTGCCATCCCATGCCGGCGCCCATGTGTGCATATAAAAAAAATTGGGTATACAGAGACCGCCGCTTGTAAGACTCACGTTCGTTTCGCTCTTCTTAATTCTTATATGCAGTTGATTCTTAAATGCAGATTTTCTTTCTAAATATTGTTTTAAAGTATACACTGACTACTGTATTATACATAAGCTTAGAGGATTCAACTTATATGTATGCAAGTCAAGTACTGTATTAATAGATTTGTAAGTCTACTTTTGCAGTAGTAAAAATATTTCTTATTTTACAAATTGAACCGGTGAGAAAAAGAAGAAGAGTACAAGTACAAATTCCGCCATTTTTGTTATATTTTATGAATCGATTCGGTAAATGCAGATCTAAATACTGAGTGTAAGAACAGTACCATACCGGCTTCTCTTCATTGGTTTCAGGCAGGTTTTGAATTTGAATGAATGGAAGAACAGTACCTGTCCTGCTCTAGTGTTGTTTTTCCACTCAGCCGCTAGGTGGAGCTTGGGTCTGACGGAATCAGCACTTGGGCAGAACATTCTTGCGCGAGCATTCGTGCTACGATATCACCATCAGTTCGGTAGCTTGTTTTGTTATTGTTGTTGTGTAATACTCGTTTGCTGCAATTTTATTATTGTTTTGTGGTTGTGTAACAGTTTTTGAAGTTCGATCAATTCATAATTGCCACCTCTACCAACAGACAGCCAACTTTTCCACAATTTGGTAATTTCTGGGAGGAGTGGCCGCACTACAAAAACCACGTAGTACTTGACGTCCTACTTTTGGAAGTGAACATTTCACTTAATAACTCAACTCTAGTTACATCCGCGAATCAACCTCGTTTGTTGACGATATTCCACGTGTTCACTCCCGAAGAAGGGCGAACTTTTATCGCCCGAAACGCGTAGATTGAATTCAATCTTGACATAAATACGCTTCTAAAACGTTGTTTTTTGTGTCTTATTTATATTGCGTATTGTTTCGTCGAATATTTCCACGCAATATGAGTGATTCAGAAACTATATCCGGCGAAGAATATGAAACACTAACGAAAAAAAGAATAAAAAGCAATGCTAGTCATCAAACATGGAAACGTTAACAAATAAAGATGGTTCGTCTGGAAAGAGCTTCTTGTACAAAAGCAAAGTTAAGCTGGTTACTATTAAAAGCAGGGGTGTAGTGGAGACCTAGCCCAGCTTAGCGGCGCTAGGGTACTTCTTTTGGAGACCTAGCGGCACTAGGACAAAATTTTAGGAAATCATACATTTTACAAACGAAATTCTGTTCAAGTTGTAAATAAAAAATATGTGGATTCGACAATTTTATTAAGAAAATTGCTTTAGAGCAATGACCCTAAAATTTTGAATAAATCAACTAAGAATCGTGGGAATTTAAAGGAAATTATAGCTTGGAACACGTATCACAAACTGTGTTCCGAAAATAGTCAAAATACGTTATTTAACACAACTAAGGCGACAAGGGCGAAAAGGTGGACTTTTGGCTATTTTTTCCAATTGTTTTCTTTATTTTATTAGCTTCCTTCAAAGGTGCATTCCAGGTATGTTCGGCTTGGGTACACGCGTTTGTATCACATTATTTTACACTTATATGTCTCGAAACTATATGCTGTAGGCAGTGTGGATACAAAGGGGCATTTGTAGTGGGGGGGGTGGTCTTGCAATACCAGCTCAATAATCCACACATAATGATAATTTCCACCCCTATCAGATTAATGGAGATTGGGGAGGTTTCCTGGTTCCCTTTCACCCATGGATACACCCCTGATTTAGAAGAGCGCTAGGCTACTTTTTTTAGGACTACATCACTGACTAAAACCACAGGACCAAATTGTGTTTGCAGACGCCAATGCATGAATACAATTTTTGATGACGATAGAAAAAAAAATAATAATTCAAAATTTCTACAGCGGAAAACCAAAAAAATGAGGCTGATACTTTTTTATTCTGGCTTATTGAAAAAAAAAAAGATCAGCCGCCACAAAGATGTGAAGTCGCTACAACATACGCGAAACCCAGGGCAAATAATTTTGATTACTTTGCAAATAAGAACCTGTTTGTAAACAAACTTTATGAGTTTTCATGCCAAATCGCATATTCAAGTTCAAAGATTAACAAGCATCATCTTGTCTGGAGTGCAACCTATAGGTGAACATGGGAAGCACAACAATAGACAGTGTAAGATTAAAGACGAGTTCATTGTCAAGAAGAAAGAACACGTGTCAAGAAGAAGGAACACGAAGGAGAGCGTTATTTCCTGTCCTCATTCGTCTAGCGGTCCAAGACACTCCGGGCTAAACGGAGGGACCCTGGTTCGAATCCAGGATGGGGAAAGCGTCTCTTTTTCTCCAAAATTACATAAGCTCTAGTTTGAGCTGTAATTAAAACGTGGGTGGCAAAAATTATAGTATAATAAATTCCCCCACGAAAACTCACAAAATTCTCGCCCCGGAGGCTTTCTTGTGTTGACCATATTTGGCAATTGTGTTATCCCTGCGGAGGGTAATAATACCTTAACATCTTTACATACGGAGAAAGAGAGCGTTGTTTCCTGTCCTCATTCGTCTAGCGGTCCAAGACACTCCGGGCTAAACGGAGGGACCCTGGTTCGAATCCAGGATGGGGAAAGCGTCTCTTTTTCTCCAAAAACGAATAAAGCTCTAGTTTGAGCTATAATATATACGTGGGTGGCAGAAATTATTGTATAAAGAAGGAACACATTGACTCATTCCCAGCGAAAACGTCCCGTTATTCTTCCAGTACCTTGAAGTATTTGTCTAGCGCACTAAATACTAAGGCGATGCGCAGATTGGTTCTCAAAAAAGCACCCCGATCTGGAAATTAAAATCAAATATGAATACTACCTGAAGTTTTTTCGTGATAGGTATAACCTCAGATTCGGATTATCGATTCATGATAACTAACCTAAAATTCCTTCATCTTCATAAAGTCATTTTTGTTATCCCGTAACCACCCCCCCCAATCATATATGAAGAGAAGTGACAAACTAGTTTTCCAAATAACCTTAAAAAAAGCTAGTTTCTCGTTTACTTCTCCAGCTTTGCGAAACCAAAAAACTTCAGGTAGAAAAACTGATACTTAAAAGCGGAAGAAGATTTTTAAAACGATGATTTCAACATTTTAAACCTGAGTTTGTACTTGTTTCGGTCATTTAGATTCTTATAACCACTGGTTCTTAAAAACGACGAGCACTGTACTTTTATTAGCCATAAGAAATAATTATTACAAAAAGAGTTCCAGCGAATATTCCACGAAACGTTGAAGAGACGCACTTTATTTTATAACGATAGAGTGTTTCAGATTTAGCTAATCTCCAAACAAATTTTAGTTTGTGACGTTTCGATTTTGTACTACCGTGAGACGCTTTGAGTTATTCGATTGCAGCGTCCCCCAATACCATAAACTGAATTATAAAGCGTTTTTTCGAAGCTTCAGTGTTCCCTGAAGAATTCTGGCTGACGAAAATAGCAATCGCTAACGGTCGTTTGCCAATCTCTTTTGTGTCTAAACCACAGCATTCTGTTTTTCTCCCTTCATCTCTCGGATTTTCTGTCTGGGAGAAACTGGAACGGTAAACTAATTCCATTCTAGCTAGGCCTAATTTGATGATAATAAATTTTTTACTATTCACATTATTTATTATGATGATTGGATTTGCAGAGGATACATTAATTTCTAAATGTTCATTGGATTGATTAATCGCGACCGCTCCAAGGATTTCATTGCATATATGAATGACGATGGTAATACCATGATTATACGAGTAAGTACATAATTTATTAACTATGATTTTTATTTAATGATTTCAGCATAGTTTTTTTTAAAGAATTCGTTAGAAAAATATGCCGCCATTACCATTCGAAGAACGGAATATTAAATGTTCTTATAACTGTCACATATTTTTTATAACTATATGAATTAGCCTCTATATTCAGCATGTATATTTGACAAAAAGTGGACTTCCACCTATAATTAAACATCATAAATGTGAACCCCGAATTAAAAAAGGGGAGTGGCGTATAAAGGGGCGGGGCTCAGGGGTTCAACCCCCATTAGCTAACAAGGTATATCGTTCTCATTAAAGACGAATCACGAGCTTTTTTTAAAGCTGCTTGCGCCCCCCTCCATAATTTTTGAATTACTACGTCCCTGTAAAAAGGCATAAAACTAAATATTTCGGTTGAAAGTACCTAATAAAATATATTCCCAAACACAGAGAGAAAACCTGACAAAAATAATATTATTTAAAAAATAGAGTAAAATCTTTTTGAAATGACCACGCTAGGTTGCGTGAAAAGGCGGTTGCTCAGAGAGGTGCTTTCTTAATAGAGGTCTTTAAAAATAGGGATAAATGATTATATGCATTGTTAAAAATTTCGAGTCAGGTTGCACCTGAAAGTGGGCGTTCTCCATCCGCCTACACCTTATGGTAAAAGGTTGCACTGGAAAACGGAGTCCGTTATGTTACCACTTTTCACTTAAACGTTACTAAAGTTTTTGATACAACTTAGCTCCATTTTCAGTGAAATATTGTGCGACTTTTTAAAGTTTCGACCAGTTTTTTTTGTGCAACTTCATTCAATTTTTAGGCGGAGTTATATCCTATTTCTTTTAATTTTATTGTGTTTTTAATAACTATAAATCCATTTTTGTTAAATTTCGATGACTCAAATAGCACGCTTGTGCTATTGCTTATGGGGGAATATAGTTTCATAACGGCAATAAATTTAATTCTTATTTCCAATAACATTTTTTTTCTTTATTTCATAGCAAATTTTTTGTTCTTTCGACTGACATCAGTTAAAAAAATATGAAAAATGCACTTTAGAAGTTATACCTTTGCTTATCTCTATACATGAAAACCCAAAAGAAACATAGCTTTTCAACTATAGTCGAAGAGTTAATAATGTACCTTTTTAGTCTTATCTCTAGTTAAAATAATACTCTTATTAGCCATAAATATACTGATATAGACGTAAATTTCAATAACGCCTTAGAATTCGTCGTGTGCTTTTCACGCGAAAATATGCAACGGATTACATAATGATACTCGTTCCAGATTAGCTACTAATTAAAAATTAAGCAAATAGAGAAAAATGTTTCAATAACCTTGCAATCTCCAATGAATCGAATAATATTTCAAAACTACGATAACGTAACTTCCGAAACATCAGCAACAAATATGGCGAATAACAAACAGCGTCATGGGCGCCGACGACCTTAAAATATTAGGGAGGACAGTATACCAATAGACGGCAGATTATTGTTAAACAGGACCCTAGTCAGCGGGTGGTCCCAAGGGCCTGTCCTCCCTCCTCTGAAATATTTTTGCTACCAGTACTTACTCATTAGCGAGGTTGTAAATTGTTTTTTCCTCCTCCGAAAAAATTTCTGGTTAAGGCCTTGTTGTTAACAACTCTTTACAGGGATAACAGACATCAACAAAGAATTGTTCAATTTAAATCTGCTTCCGCTTGATGACGTTCATTGTACCATAAAATCAATATTCTAGTTACATTTCCAGTTACTTTTTCACATGCCGGTGATGATGATGTATATAGTCCCTTTAATTTATGTCGTTGATAATGAGCGTAGAGGGCCAAAAATTTCCTTGAGCTTGCGAAATTAAAATTGGGAAAATGTAGTTGTGGTTGTAACGTTATTAAAAACGTTCCACTTGAAAGTTGAAATAATAACACGTCAATGAAAACGCTGCCATGAAGAAAAGAGAACTATATAATACAATCCAACAAAAGGTATAATTACATCAAATAAATGACAAAGTGCATTTTTTTTATTTCGCACTAAATTCACAAAGCCAAATAATATAACCGCATTCCTTAGATTAAAAAACAAAATTAAATCTTGAACGGCGTTACCCGTTATAAAATTTTTGTTTGAAATTGGGGGGACATGGAACCCTAATACCAACATTGGAGGGGATGGGTCCCCATGTTGAACCCGCGAACAGCGCATGTGCAAAATGATGTCCTCTTATTGGTTGATCGCAATTCTCCAGTATATGGTGGTATTTTGTACTATAAATTCAAAACATTTTTTAGTTTCACCAACAGATGGTGCTTAAAATGGTTAAGTAGGCACCAGTTTTTGGTGTAACCTCGAAAAACCTGTTTTATGGCATCATTTTTTGGTGCGAAATTTTTGAAACTTTTTTAACAGTGTGAAATTAAATAGAAAACGATTGAAGCTACATTCATAACAAGCAATATTGGCGTCATCTTAGCATGTCAAATATAAAACCAAAAACGTACAATTTGTCAATATCAAATTTTAATTGTGAGCAATTAAATCCACAACTTAAAAAAAGAATGAACAGTATTGATGTTGTAATTTCTTTTTTCCAAATAATTCTAGTTTAAAACATATGGAAGTATTTAATCGTCTACAGCAGATACGGAAATTTCCATCAATCTATTTATTTGAGAACTTCCTGATACAAAAAGAGCAAGGAGTTTTTTGGGAGTTTCAATGATTATTCTTCATCGAAATTGGACTGAGAGTCCGAAAGGCCGATAAAGAAAGGTTCTGAAACTTAAACTCTGTTTTAAATTAAAAATTTTTTTTGTAATGATAAAATCTCGAGGGAAAGGTGATCACTAAATTTCTTACTCTACTCAAACGACGGCGCGGTAATTCAAAAATTACAAGTTACGAGGGAAGGTATAAGTATTATTTTTAACCTTATTTAAGGTATTGTGGTGCGGTGCTAGTGGAAATTATATGTTTTGACATTGTGTGGACACAGTGGGGACCCTACGCACCAGACCCCCGACGACACTTTGTTCAAAGTCAGTGGATAAGAATGAAGTAAACTTCTTCTTTTCTCAGTACTCAAAATGTGGTCCTTTTTAGAGGGAAAAGGCTTTCTGGTGGCCTTTGAATGGAGGTATATTTAGCGTTTAATCTATGAGAAGAAAAGTCTGTTTGAAAAAACTATCGTTAAGGGAGGTGGTCGTTCAAGGAGGTTTTACAATGTGTGAAACATTATATCAAAGCTACATTGGTAACAATAATGACAGAAATCGGGGTATATTTCTGTGTTGACACAAATATGTGATTGAGAGAATTACATTTGGAATGATGACTCACTTTAGAGCGCTATTGATTTAAAGAGTCAGAAAGGATGAGGAAGAGCCAGATTTCCCATAGGCTGGCCTTCAACCAAACCCCAATTTCATTTACGTGCTTCAGACTTCTTAATAGGCGTCCCGAGGGGAGTGCAAGGAGGTACATTTGAACGCCTTTTGGCTTATCAAAAAATAGGGGGGGAGGACTGAATCCACAAAAACTGTAGACCAACAACATTATACAATTGGAATTTTTCCTGGATGAACCCCCCTTGCATACAATTTTGGGGGGACCCATGGACCTTTTGTTAGTATATTCCAGTGGTTCCTAAACGTTTTTAAGCCGCGACCCAATTTTATAGTAACCAAAAGAACTACGACCACTCTTTTGTCCGTCGCCGCCACATTTGCATAATAAAGCTATTTTTAACAGAGTAAAGAAAACACATTGAATACAAAATTATATTATATTAATTACATGTATATTACATTAATTATGTATATTATATTAATTATATCATCATCATCATCATCATATTCAACCATTATCTATCCACTGCTGGATGAAGGTCTCTCCAAATGCTTTCCACACAAGTCTATCCTGAGCAATTCGCTTCCACGTCACCCCAACCTGTTTTCTTATTTCATCCACCCATCTAGTTTGAGGACGTTTTCTAGGTCTTCGGTGGTCTCTTGGAATCCAGTTCAGAATTTCTGTTGTCCATCGTTGATCAGTTCTTCTTGCGATATGCCCAGCCCATCGCCATTTCAGTCTTTTTACTTTAACAATGATGTCCTCTACTCTAGTTTGCTCTCTCACCCAAGTGTTTCTTTTTCGATCTCTCCTAGTTATTCCAAGCATGCACCTCTCCATGCTCCAACTTTCGTATTGCTGCAACTGTTAGATTTCCATGTCTCTGATCCATAAGGGGGGACTGGCATTACACACTGGTTGAAGACATTTCTTTTTAGACACAAAAGCAATTTTCCCTTCAGGATAAAATTGTTTCTTTCAAATGCACTCTACAAAGTTTAATACGTCTGTTGAGTTCATTCATAATGTTGCCATCCATTGAAATCAGTTGGTCAAGGTAAATATATGAATCAGCAATTCCTAGCTCAATATTATATATATTAATATTATATATATTATATATAAATGTATTGTATTGTATAATTGTGTTGTATAATCGTGTTGTATAATTGTGTTATATAATTGTGTTGTGTAATTGTGTATAATTGTGTTGTATAAAATGTATTGTATGCAACTATATATATTAATGTATATTATAGATATAAATTAAACAACCAAAAGTAAAATATTTCAATGTGTAGCCATGTTGAAACATAAAAGTGTTGGAGACATTTTGTATGAAATTCCTTATAAATATAATTGCAACTAATATTAATTCAGATGACCCCACAGACACCTGTTTGCGACCCCTAGGTTGGGAAACACTGGTATATTCTTACAGCTTTCATCAATTTGTCATCTTCATCAACGTTTTCCATCCAAATATATGTTTAATCCAACTGTGCTAAGAAAACCAGCCTGAAAATATGCGAGCATTTCCGTAATAAAGAAAAGGGAACTACTGAAGAAGAAATTTTCTTACCAGGTTTCCCATACAAACATAACAAGGTAAAAATGCAGTCTCCCATCGTTAAGGGGGATAGGGTGGGAAGGAGAGATGATGGCAGGGATAGCCCTGGAACATCTTAGTTTACACTCCCTCCCTACTCTTTCTGCTGGAAAAAGAATCAAAGACAGAGATTAACGAAGCTGAAAATGGAAAAGCGCCAGAGAAATTTTCAGCGTCGCAAAAAAATTCTGGGACGAATTTTCTGAGGATAGTGAAAAAAGGAGAGAGAGAGAGAGAGAGAGTGAGCGTGAGAGAGAGACCAAGGAGAATCAGATTAACATAAAGTGGATATTATTTCAAATTTTTGGAATTTCAGTCATAATTTACTACTTCCCCACTCGTCTAGAAAACGTGGAAATATTAACTATATTTACCTCACCAGTCTTAGAACAAAAACAACAGATCTCGACGGTACAGTGTTGAGATTTATCAATGTATATATCTAGTATAATGTCTGTAGATTATATCTAGTATAATGTCTGTAGATTATATCTATCTGTATTTAATAGATCAACCTAAAATGAATCATAAATTTGGATAAAGCGAGCTGATTGCCCATATTTATGGAGTATGAAGGATAAATGGTAGTGTTTTATTAAGTGATTTTATCTTATAATATTAAAGTTAGTGTTTTATTAATTAAAGAAAAAAGAGAATATTCACACTATCATTTTGTGGTACAGAAAGAGGGATTTAGGGGCGCAAGCGCCCCTATTAGATGTCAAGGCTCATTTTTCTTTCAACGCTGAATCGCATTTTTTTTAAAAGTTATTTGAGTTTTATTCTTATAAATATGAAATGTTTTGCCTCGGTTACATAATCAGCTTTCGACTTGCGAACTTTAAAAGTGTTCATAAAAGCTACAGTTCGGAAATGGGAATAAATAATAGTTTTGTGTTACAGCAAAACCTCCTTTAACGATCACCTCTAAACAACGGTAACCTCCGAAGTCCGGCCACATATCAATGGAACCGAACGCGTTTAATAGGATTAACATTAATGCTAACCTCCGAACAATGAACTTTGAACAACGGCCATCCGGTAGGTATCACGAAAAAAATTTCTTTGTTCAAATTTTTTTAAATATATCTACAAGCCAAATTGTCGACAATGTAAAGTAAAATTTACTTGATTGTAGTTTCCTTCAAGGTGCTGCATTGAAACATATGTTCATTTTGTAGCTTTACACCCCCGTTTTGTGAATACGGTGTCAATAATTATGACAGACGATCCCAATATTTCGTCTGCGAAAACAACCACTGTCCTGTGAATATTGGTTTTTAGCTCTGGTTTTAGTTAAAGCAATTAAAATATATTTTAATTGCGGAATTTTTTTCACCTGACGAACCCGAAAATATAGGCAGACATAATGATGAGAAAGGATTGGATGGCATTCCTAGATTATCAGGAATGATAAATATGAAAGCCAACATGTTTGTTTGCGTGGACGAAGATTTAGAACTTTCTGTTACGCATAATACTATTCAGGAATTGTTAGAAAATATGATGGAAGGGAAAGAAAGTGATGAGGAAATGGACGCGGAAGAGAGTGTGGAACTGCCATAAAATCCTAACATCGAAACATATTCTTATGTTTTGTTAAATTTGCTGCAGATACAAACCTTCACTCTAAACAAAAATGACGATGAGTTATACGAAGGGACTGCAAGCAAAGGCGAATCCAGAGAGGAATTTTATTGAGGGAATGTGAAATACATTAGATCCATTTATAATGAGCCCGCATTTAGCGAGGGTTGGATATAGCGAGGAAAATATTAATTTTGTTCGGCATAATGTATTAAGCGCAGTACAATTTAACCGCTGTTAGCGAACAAGTCTTTTTGTCCCAGGATTTAACGAGCAAAAAAAAAAAAGGAAATTAAACTTTTTGTGAAAATTCGTTCGTTATATGCAGTTGCTCGTTATAACCGATTTTCACCGCATTTTTATAGATTTGGGAGGAGAATTTTTTAACCTCTCGTGGGTTCGCCACTGATACAAATATTGTTTCCTTAGAAAAAGGACATTTGCCATAAAAAAAAGCAAAACAATTACGCATCACTGATTTTTTTAATATAAATTAAAATAGGTGAGGATTAATGTATTTGAAATGGTTATAATTTTTTATTGTTAATTTTATTTATTTTGATTTTTTTGTACTGAACCTCTAAATAACAATTACCTTCAAATGACGGCCACCTTTACGAAGTCCCGCGGGTGACCGTTATTAGGAGGTTTTACGGTATACTTTTCAGGACTGGTGCAATAATTTGGAAAATGTTCGTAAATTTAGTAAAAATATTCGTAAAAAATTCGTAAATTTAGGGTTTTTAAAAACTGGAGTCCACTGCATAATGAGTCACGAAAGTGTGCATAAGATAATATAATAAATTAGTTTGTAGGAGAATTTACATTTTTCCACTAAAGATAATTGCACGTAACCCAAATAAACCATAAAAGTATTGACACAAGCGTCGCAGAAACGTTTACATGATTGGACGTGATGTTATTAGATTAAACGTTAAATTCTTCAACTACAACGTTAATTTCGATTGGAATCACGATAGACGATGATTTTTAACTGTCTGAAAGTTACTACTACTGAAGACTACAAGTTACGTGTTATTGATGACAAATCAACGGAAAAACGCAAGACATTTAATCGTCTCGAAGATATTGCCAAAAAGCTACAAACCTCGTCATTTAAAATTGGAACTGACTGTCAGTGTAAAAGGTATGAGTCGTTTAAGAATATTTCTGTCACTGAATGAGATGATCTAAAAATGAAATTCAACGACATTACATACGACAGTGGTACTGATGCATCTAGATCCCAGGCCGCATCTCCTATGATACGGCGCCAACTTTGGCGGAATGACAGATGCTAGATCAAATGACAGTTTCTATAGCTACGAAGTTGAGTTGAGATACTTACCGATGGCGATGCAGTACAGGTACCATTACGTTTGAAAGAGGTTCAGCCACCCTTTGGAATTAAACTTTTTTGTTTACACACAATTCAAATAGCTTCCAGAAAAATTGGCGAGCAATCTAAAAAAGGACGCAAAGCACACATTGACCAACTTCATAAGCTGACTCAATGTACCTTTCAAGCTTTAATACAGGTTTTTGGCACCTTATGAGAAAGGAAATCTCATCACAGCTTAAAAGACTTCTAAAAAATGCACCTTCTAGAATATTTAAATTTGAAAATTTATCGGAATAAAAATTTCGATATATAGATCTTTTAAGAAATATTCAGATAGATTTTATGTCAAAGTTTAACACCGTTTTTTCTCTCTCTATCTCTCTTTACTGCCTTTCACTTTTTTCTAAGTCATACAAGAAGAAGTTGCCTTTTCTGTCAGACCACTACAGTAGTTAAGATTCCTTAAAACAAAATCGATAGATTATAACAAACTACACGATGCCCCCAAGAAGGATTTCACAATGACGAACTATTATAGGCCTAGGTACCTTTGACTTAGGCCTATAGTGTTTATCACGTATAATTGTTTGTTAATGTAAGTCTCTGTTTTTTGAAGAGAGAACACATAACGCAATAAAAAAAAATTAAAAAAATACGGTTTAAAAATATATTTTGCTTGTCACAAAATCCACAAAAAACTAAAACAGTCCAAACATTCTTTAAATAAATATCATATAGAAATAGATCAGTCGCCATCAAATGCGCAAAAAAATTAAACCTAATCTTTTTACAATCTCAGGGGAGAAATACGAGTATTCAACAAACATTTAAAAAATATTTTCCCAGGAATAGGTTTAGAGTTTAAATGTTTGAAAGTTGATTCTTTTCCTAGGAATTTTTCGTTTTGGGACTTGTTTTTTTTTTCCCTGTATCCTTCAAATGTTATTTTAAAAAATTTGAAGTGTACCCAAACATTAGCTATCAAATTACCAAGCTCATTAAATCTTAACGAATGAAATTGTTTTGGAGTATTAAATTAAAAAAAAAAAAATAGTAGTCCAATTACGGAAGGCTAGGCTGTATAATTAAGCTAATAAAATCAAAATCTTTTTCTTAATTTTGGTTTCTATAGGGAAGAAACGCTTCTTGCCTATCAATGGGTAATTGAAACGTGGTTTGCAAGTTGTTAATGTGCGCAAAATTACGCTGAGTATGGCGAAAATGTTTTTAAAAATTACGCTCAAATTAAAAACAAAATTATTAATGGCTGATGAAGGCGAAATTGAGTTTTATTAGCTCTTCTTTAAAAATTTTTAGTAAATAAATTTAAGCATTTTTAAACGTTGAAAACCTCCTAGACAAATTATTTTGACCACATTTGTATCTTAAAATAAAAACTAATGCAGAAATTTCATTTTTTATACTTCAAAAGAAACAATTTTTAGCTCTCCCACTTAACATTTTAGACGCAAAAAAGAGGATTGAAAAGATTCGTTTATCATTTCTTCCTAAAGAAACTAGTCCAAATTTGGTATTGGAAGAGGTCGAGAGCTGAGCTTTTGAATTTTAATATTGTATTATACATAATTATACCTGAAATAATATATACGAAAATAATAATAATATATAATATGTATAATATAATAATAATAATAATATATAATATGTAATATAATAATAATAATAATATATAATATGTATAATATACAACACACATATGTATAATATATCAATAATAATATATAATATGTATAATATAATAATAATAATATATAGCCATAATATAATAATAATAATAATATGAAATAATAATAATAATAATAATAATATGTAATAATAATAATAATAATATAATATAATAATAATAATAATAATAATAATATAATAATAATAATAATAATAATAATAATAATAATAATAATATAATATAATAATAATAATAATAATATAATATAATAATATAATAATAATATTGTACATAATTACAAAGAAAGAGTAGACTATCGTCAACTGGGTGAGTTTGTCCCACCAAACGGGGAAAGTAAAAAATGGTGAGAACCACTATGTGTTTCGTCGAAATGTTTTAATAAAACCAGATTCCGGTAGGTAGAAGTACTTGCTTGAACATGAAATGTTTAATTTTAAAGTTTTAGTTGTTGAAGGTGGCATCACATCAGTTGTTGTTTTCGATGCTTTTGCTGCTGAGAAATTTGCTTGTCAGTAACTTCTTTGGTCTTGACGACGTCTAGTGGTGAAATCCACTACATTTTCATGATAGATGTTCCCAAATAACAAACACTTCCCCAATTCCCTATTCCCATACACGAGCTGTGTTCTAACGATCCGAAATAGCGGATAGAAGCTTAAAACGCGAGTTGTCCGTTGTCCAGAGGTTTCACTTTAAACAGAAAACGCAATATAGTAAAAGGCACGATTAAAATATATTGAGTGTGGATTAAAAAACATATTCACCTTGCAAATAGAACTGACCAAAGATGGACAACAAATGCAACATCGCAAATGTGGCAAATACAACATATAAAATAATAGGAAATCAAAGATCAGTGAAAGATGAATCGTTGAAATCAAAGCCAGTCGAAGAAATCAAGTAACCCCTTCCATAATTTTTGGACTTCCAGAAATTTCAAACGTGTTACGCTATCAGTGGGTAATAGAGTTGATGCTTCACACTGCACCTTATTCACCAGAATCCAACTTGGATTCTTCTTCCACATCTCATTAAGATCTCTGATCTCCAAATGAAGATTCTACCTCTTCTTTCTTTAATTATCTCTTGGATTTTATGTCTCTCCTTCTCCTGGGAATACCGTGCCGCTTGCTCGACCCACATTTCCAGATTATTTATTTTTTTTTGCATACAAAACAACAACGAAGTAAGAAAATTACGACCCGTAAAGGATCAAGATATGGAATGACGTTGAATGAAACTTTAGGCTGCGATAGACAGGCAGTAGTTAAAAACGGTTTATTTATATAAATCGAACACTACGCAGATTAAATCAAACAACAATATCAATCAACGTTTATTGGCGTAGTGATACCAACGCCGATGGTATGGCGTGATTAGATGGTGAAACGTTCGAAAGAAAATAAATATTTCTGCCTTCGGTGGGACCTGAACCCACTACCTTCCACTTCAGGTCCCACCGAACGCAGAAATATTTATTTTCTTTCGAACGTTTCACCATCTAATCACACCATACCATCGGCGCTGGTATCACTACGCTAATAAACATTAATTTATATTGTTGTTTAAGTTAAAAATGGCTTTAAACATATAAGAGAACTCACTCAAGAATTATTTAAAAGGATTTTCCTAATCTAGCTAATTTCAAAATTAATTTAAGTCATCGACATTTCGATTTTGTACTAGTGTAAGACCCTTTGAGTTAACCCATTACTCCCCGCAATGTCATAAACTGAATTATAAAGCATTTTCCAGAAGCTGCGGCATTCCCAAAAGAATTTCTTTACCGAAAATATATTCCCTTACCTTCGTTTTCCAATCCCTTTTGTACCTAAACCACAGCATGTCATCTTTCTCTTGTTGCTACCTTGTCTTCCTTTTTATTTGTCCGGACAAACTGGAGCAGCAAACTAATTGTCTTTTGGCTAGACCAAATTGATTTCCTGTTTCCAACAAGCACAAGCTGTTGACTCCCTTCGCAAACCAACAATAAAGAAACAAAGAGCGTACTGATTAAAAAAAGATGAAATGTTCTTTTCCTTTGTTTATCAATTTTCCCTCATTCGACTTTTGTTGCCTTTCCATAATTTTCTTATCTTATAGACACATTTTTGGCATATATATACATATCCGTGGCGTAGTATGACTCCAAAATTGGGCCACCGCCAATTGGTCATCATTCCTTTTTTTTGAATAAAAAAGACAATTCATAATATATATATATATATATAATTTCAAAGCCTTTGAAATTTGGTTAATTTCTTTCATTTTCTTCAATTTTGATTTGGTTGTATTATCTGTCTTTTTATTTCTGTATTCATTTTACTATTATTATTAATTGCTGTATTTTACTATAGTTCAGTTGTTATTTTGACTGCTATGCTTAGTTTTTTTTACGCGTATTGCTTATTACACACACACACACACACACACACACATACACACACACACAAATGAAAATGTAGAAAATTAAGTAAGTAAATTGGTGGTCTCTTTCGTACATATTCTTGTTTATTCGAACACTTACCTTTAGGATATATATCATCATCATCATATTCAACCATTATCTATCCACTGCTGGATGAAGGTCTCTCCAAATGCTTTCCACACAAGTCTATCCTGGGCCATTCGTTTCCACGTCACCCCAACCTCTTTTCTTATTTCATCCACCCATCTAGTTTGAGGACGTTTTCTAGGTCTTCGGTGGTCTCTTGGAATCCAGTTCAGAATTTCTGTTGTCCATCGTTGATCAGTTCTTCTTGCAATATGCCCAGCCCATCGCCATTTCAGCCCTTTTACTTTAACAATGATGTCCTCTACTCTAGTTTGCTCTCTCACCCAAGTGTTTCTTTTTCGATCTCTCCTAGTTATTCCAAGCATGCACCTCTCCATGCTCCTTTGCGTTGTCTGTAACTTTCGTATTGCTCCAACTGTTAGACTCCATGTCTCTGATCCATAAGAGAGGACTGGCAATACACACTGGTTGAAGACTTTTCTTTTTAGACATAAAGGCAATTTCCCCTTCAGGATAAAACTGTTTCTTCCAAATGCACTCCAGCCAAGTTTAATACGTCTGTTGAGTTCTTTCATAATGTTGCCATCCATTGAAATCAGCTGGCCAAGGTAAATATATGAATCAGCAATTTCTAGCTCAGTGTTGTCAACTTGTATTTTTGTTTCCTCTACAAAATTATTGAACATGATCTTAGTTTTTTGTAGGTTCATCTTGAGTCCAACTTCTTCACTTCTAGTTGAGAGCTCTTGTACCATGTCTTGGAGTTCTAATGGGTCCGTTGAAAAAATAACAATGTCATCAGCAAACCGCAGATGATTTAAATATTCACCATTTATTTTTATTCCCTTGTTATTCCAATTTATCAGCTGAAAAATCATCTGTAAAGCTGAAGTAAAAAGTTTTGGAGAAATGGTATCTCCCTGCCTCACACCTTTACCAATTTTGATAGTTTTGGTATCTTTATGTAACCGAAATTTTGCACTTGCATTTTTATACACACGTTTCACCATGTCAATGTACACATCCTCAATGTCTGTTGATCTTAAAGAGTTGATGACTGCTGATGTTTTAATAGAGTCAAAGGCCTTCTCATAGTCAATAAATGCAACACACAATGGAAGTTCATATTCATGTGTTCTTTCAATTAATTCTCTTAATACTTGAATATGGTCCACTGTACTGAATCCACTTCGAAATCCAGCTTGTTCTCTTGGTTGAGCTGCATCTAATTTTTTCTGCAGGCGATGTGTTAGCACTTTTGTGAAGATTTTATAAATAGCAGGTAACAAGCTAATTGGTCGGTAATTTTTCAAATCCTCTTTATCACCTTTTTTATGCAAAAGAATTACTGTTGCAGAATCCCATTGGTTTGGTATGTTACCGCTGTTAAGACATTTGGTAAAGAATTTTGCAAGTATGTCTTCTACATATTCTCCAGCTTCTTTTAGGATATCTAATGTAATACCATCATCACCAGGGGCTCTTCCTTTCTTCATATTTTTTATTGCAAATGAAACTTCTTCTTTTAAGATTTTAGGAGCTGTTCCTTCGACTATTTCAATGTCTTCGTTTAATCCACTGTTACTTTCGTATAGATTTTTGTAGAATTCTTCAACTCTTCTAAGTATTTCTTCCCTATTTCTTGTTACGGTGCCATCCTCTCCTTTTAATGCAATGATGTGTTTCTTCCCAACAGATAAACTTCCTTTAACAACCCTAAGGCTCTTGTTATTTTCAATGGCTTTCCTTACTAGCTCACAGTTGAATTTTCTTATGTCTTCTTTCATGCTTTTGCGCAGAGTTTTACAAAGTTCTATGTACTCAATCCTGGAACTGGTATTTCGATTGTCCACCTTCATATCTCTTCGCCTTTTCATGAGCTGTTTCGTCTTCTCAGATAATTTGCTATTGTGCTTTTTACAGGTTACACCACCAATTTCCCCAGCAGTTTCAACTATTGTCTTAACAATGTTTTCATTTGCTTCTGAGATATCACTTTCATCAATAAGTCCTTCCAGTGCAGAAAAGCGATTTTTTAATTCCAACTTGAATGCCTCGGTATTTTCTTTTAATTTCTTTAAATCCACCCTCTTACTTACTTGTTTCCTAATGAGCTTCTGTCGTTCTAATTTAGTATTTAAGTGCACTTTACATCTCACCATTCGATGATCACTTCCAGTATTAAATCTGTTCAGTACACTGCAATCTTCAATAATTGATTTCTTGTTTGCCAGGATATAGTCAATTTCACTAGTTCCCCCATTTGGGTGTTTCCATGTCCATTTTCTTTGCGGTTTCTTCTTAAAAAATGAATTCATGATGCTAAGATTTTCAGCTTCTGCAAATTCGATGAGTTGATCGCCACGTTCATTCCTTTCCCCATATCCGTATTTACCAACCGATGTCTCTCCTTGTTCCTGTTGTCCAATTCTTGCATTGAAATCCCCCATGATGAGCTTGATATGTTGTTTCCCTTTGGTGTGTAACTCTTTGATTTCTTCATAAAATTCTTCAACCTCTTCGTCGGTATGGCTTGATGTTGGTGCATATACCTGTACTATTTGAAGTTGGTATCGCTGGGTTAGTTGAACAACGAGCCTCGCTGCTCGATCTGACGTGCTTTCGACTTCAAGAAGGTAGTCTTTAATTCTTTTGTTGATTAAGAAGCCAACACCACTTGTTCTTCCAGTTTCCGTTCCTCTATAATAAAACAAATGTCCACTTTTAAGTTCCACCAACTCTTCACCTTTTCTTCTAACTTCACTGAGTCCTACAATGTCCCATTTGATCTTGTCAAGTTCTTCTTCCAATTCCTGAAGTTTTGCTTCAGAAGCAAGGGATCGTCCATTAAACGTAGCCAAGGTCAATAACAAACGGCAGCCTGGGCCATTCCAGTGATTCTTAGCACCCCCTGCTTTCATGCCACACTGACCGCTGCCTTGATCAGGAGCACTCCAGCACCTGGAGACTAGGGGCCATGGTTTCTGGTGTGTCAACATAATGGAGGAATTAGCCATAATTTCACCACGCTGGCTAGACGGGTTGGTGAATTAGCCCTCCCCTTCCGCCTTTCTATCCGTGTAGCAAATATTAATTTGCCACATAAATAGAAAGCTCAGCCTGCACCACTTGAAGGCGGGGTAGGACACTAGGTTACTGGCCTGGCCGGTTCCACACATCGTCACATACGTTCAGCGTGTGGGTCTCCTTCCAGTTAGATACCAGCAACCCTTTTGCAGGCCATATATATATATACGTAATTCCAAAAATATGGAATATGAAAAAGTTGTATAATTTATAATATTTAGTTTTATAATTATTTGAATTATTAATTTTCTCTGTCTTTATATGTTATATACTAACTTCTAAAATATTTATTAACAAATGAATTTTTGCTTAATTAATTAGGCTAATAATATTTCTTCACTTCCCTCTGTTACTGTCATTATTAAAATTTATTTAATTGAATGACGATTAATAGAGTTGCATTAAAAGATGCTATAGGTAAATTGATCAAGCCGTTTAATTATCTAAAACAATAAGTTAACTTTTATATATATCTACGATTACTTTTTTTTATTAAAATGACAGGCGTTCGTTATGGGCATCCAATACTGCCTGTATTAATAAACAGCAATGAATGCAATACTTTTACAGTTAAAAATTTATAACTATCATAAACAGCTGATTCAGAAGTATGTATTATTTTCATCAGAACGAAACACGCTTATATTAAATTTTTTTTTTATTTATTGTACATTTCAGCATGAAGAAAATAGCATGTCCTACTGAAACAGCTGTTAGCAACGCGAATAAATTTACATTTACGACATTATTGTGCTTATTGTTGTTGATTAGCTTTCTCGCAGTGTTCCACAAAAACGTCTTATTTGGATAGCCTGTATTCTTCGACAGAGATAGTGTCAAGGAACTGGAGGGATTTTACGCCATTCGTTTGACAGCACCTGGATCAATTCGCCTTTGCTTCAGGTGAAAAATGCTTCTTGAAAAATCGCACTAAAGTGTTTCATCCATATTCTATGAAATTGCGTCTGGTTATTGGGAGTTTTCACAGGGCACCTCACTAAACGACCTCATTAGCTCGATGGATGAATGGGAACATCATCTTGCTGAAACATGACTGGCTACTTAGACAAAAGTTGCGTTATTGATGGCTGAAGACAATGCTATGATTGAAGGGTAACCTGAAATATCAATTTTGCCTTCCCATGGAATAAATGCATCCTCACTATGCCACAAAAATTTTCCCATATCATTACACAATAAACAAAACTTTTCGCAGTCGAAAACCAACTGGCTGATAGGTTTCCTTAGTTTAAAGTTATACTAGCATTCGTTCATTTGAAGAAAATAGTGCAAACGTGGATATATCGGTCATGAGATGTCCTTTGTTTTGTAGTTCATTGCTTGTGGACTATAAACCATTGGATACAATGTCGTGCACTGGTAGAAGCGATCGGAGTTTCGTGGAAAGCAAATTGACCTTAAAACCCAAGTTTGTGCAGTCCTCAGTGCACAGTTTTGGTTGAACTGGTTTTCCACAATCGGTGTTGATATTTTAGTATAATTGTTTAGTAATGGTCTATCAATTTTTCTTGGTAAAGCGCACTAAAGCTCGAATATATTTCTCTTGAAGTAAGCGCTTTCGTCTATTATTGATCGTAGTTTGTGGTGTTTTTCTTATAGAATTTCCACTTCCATAATTCCAAAGACAGATTATCGAATAACACTTGCAATTTCAGATATTCTGGTCACAAATGTGTCTGTCAGTATCGCTCTAACAATGCCGCTCTTTCCAAAATCATGGATGTCCTCATTTGTTTTGATTTTAATCTACAATAAGCGCGAAAAGCTCCCCATTTGCCTTTGCGCTGACGTTCATAGGAATGCTAGAAGGAGGCCTACATTTATATAACAAATACATTAATGAATGTTCCAGCGCAGACACTACGTTGTAACCATCGACAGTGCGACCACATCGCTCACTGTTTCCACTTAAATTTGTTTATTATTTCCATATACACATTGAGAAGGAATTATCAAATTAGTTTAAGAAGTTTTAGAATTTATAAATTAGTTTATTAAATTTGTAAATTAGTTCGTGAATCAGTTTCCGAATTATTTAATCAAATGTTGAATTAATTATCGAATTATTTAATTCGTTACTGAACTATTCAATCTGTCGTTGAATTGTTGAGTGAATGAATGTCTAAATTAATTCGAATTATACGACGAATTAATAAAAGAATAGATGATAAAAGTCGAATAAGCGACAAAAATAAATAAATAAAATAAATAAAAGCAGAAATTCAGTAGTTTTTTGATAATAGAAAAATGCGCCTTAAAGGAATGTTTTATTATAGCAAAGGAATAAATCTTACTATATTGCTGTTGGTATTATTTTTTATAAAAGACAATAACAACATTTAATGTTTGGAATGTGGCAACGTATCAACATTTATACTTTGCTGTTGCCATCAATTTTTCCAGGATATAACAATAATGATAGTAATATCTAATGTTTGGAATGTAGCAAAGTAACAACATTTCCACACTGCTGTTGCCACCTATTTTTTCTGAACATAATAATAATAATGATGATATTTGGTATTTACACTGAAACAGAACATAATATTATTTAGTTATTAAAAATATCTAAAAAATAATATCTTTTACAGAACTATAAATTGATACAAGTTATTTGTACAAAAGAATATACCTTATTTTAGCTTTAAATGTAATGGAAAGAAAATACATTTCTTTTAATTAAATATAATTTATCGTTAATGTAAGTTGAAAAAAAAAAGAAAAACAGGAAGAATTTAAAAGTCTATTGAATTTTTATAGGCGGATTATTTTTTGTCTCAGAATTAACTACTTACATCTTCAGGGGATATTCTGTGGGAATATAGTTCTATTTTTCTCAGAATTATAATTATAATAAAATTTATGCAAATCCTGCGGGGTATAGCCGATTTTATGAAACGAATCGAAAAACCGAAGCCATATTTCCGTTTATATGCTTCAAAACAATTCCTAGATTGTATATCGTCTTCACCAAGTTTAAGAAATAATTCGTGCTTTTCCAAAATGAAGTTTTAATCAAACTACGTAGATGAAAAACAAGCTTGAAAGATGCAAGTACCTCCATAGTAAAGAAAAGGGAACTTAAACTACCGATGCAGAAATTTTCTAACCTAACCCTGATACAAATCGTAACAAGATAAAAACGCAGTCTTCCATCATTTAGGGAGGTGGGGGGCAGAGGATAGATGATGGCAGAGATAGCTGCAACACCACAATTTTCATTCCCCCCTTTCTTCTACTCGAAAAGGGATACAAGACAGAGATCAACGAAGCCGAAAATTGAAAAGCGCCCGAGAAATTTTCGGTCTCGCCAGACTTCCGGGCTGAATTTGCTTCAGATGGTGGCAAGGAATAGAAGCTGAAGATAAGGGGATTGACTCAAAGTGGTTACCATTTGGAATTTCCAGGATTTCAGACACTCTTCCAGGAACATGAGGACGGATGCACCACATTCACATAACAAGCTTATGACGGACGCAATGCATCTCCTTCTGTGCGGACTGTGTGCATCTGTGGAGTATGAGGAATTAAATGCTTAAAATCGCCATGTTCTATTAAAATATATTCGTTCATTGGTATTTGACGATCACAAAATTTTCTACATGGTACAATAATCGCAACTATGCAAATTAAGGGGGGCTCTGGTACCACATTTGGTGATGAAAATATGAAAAATCGATTTTTAATTTTTTTTCATGCAAAAATATTTGTATGTTCTTCTAAATGCAATGGCGTTTTGGATTTTTTTTTGAGGCATTTAGATCCCCCAGAAATAGCAATTATTGTGAAGTTGTAACAAGAGTCTATGTTGTACTCGACAAAATTTAAATTCGTTTTTCCCAAATTGAAGTTTTTTTAAATGATATAATTTCAATTTGATATATCTTCTAAACTTTTTAATATAAATATTAGAAACTTTCAAAGTGTATTGTTGATATAGTTTTCTATGAGGTTTCTTCTCAGAATTTTCATACTTGTAATATAAATATGAATTTTATATCCTGAAATATGAATTTCGATAACAACAGTTACAGCGCCAAATTTCGAAAAATGTCAATTTTGAAAACTTTATATTTTTAATATTTTTTATAAACAACTTATCAAAATTTTCTGAAGACTATATTTTCTTCATATTATTATTATTATTTATAAGAAAATATTTTTATTTTATCAAAAGTCAAATAATATCTTGAATTATATAAAAAATGCTGGACATTGGTTTTTCGAGTTTTTTACATATTTTGAATTAAAACAAACAAACAAATTGACAAAGAATAGTTTTGATTCTATATTATGCTTACGATT
>QLNU02015257.1:10551-22646 GCA_006491805.2 Dysdera silvatica | reverse complement strand
AAATTGATCCTATACTAAGGTTTATGTATTTTATTTCTTCACAACCGGCGAGAACATTAAACGTTTTACATCAAGATTTTGTTGTTACATTACAAATTCTATTTGAAAAATAGCCTTCTGAGTTGACTGTTTTGAAATTTTAGCATAAAATATTGTCAAATTCTTTTTTACTATATATTTTAATATAAGTAATTTAATGTAACGTAACTGTATATAAGCGTCTCGCAACACTGTTACTCTAAAATTACCAAATAACAAGAGTATAAATAGCGTATATAAATATTCTTATATAGTTAGGCTATTCTTAACACAGTAGATCAAAAATCAAATTTTCTTAAAAGCGAAACCGAGGTGCAAAATAATGCTTTATGTTAGTGTGAGAATAGCTATTGTATGAAATTCACTCGAATTTGTTCATTCGCGCAGTAAATTTAAGTGAGTTTAAAGCAAGACTTTCGAAGGCACAGATACCTTCTGCATTCGTCAAAAAATCAAATTCCGTTTTTTAGAAGCTAAAGTAATTGAAAAAATTAACTCAGCCGCAAATCTTAATCTTTTCGAAGCCGTTCACATCTTCCGCAGTGCCAATGTAATTGTCAATGATCCATGCAAGAATATCTACTTTCCCGACAGCTACAAACATCTCTTCGTCCACCCTCTCCAAATTCATTTTTGCCCCGATTAATTCATAAAAAATGCAGACACATAATCGTTGAATATCGAGGCGTTAATCGTTCTGATTTGATGGCAACGGCTCAGTCTGAAAGGATTTTCTGGCGAAGGTTGCGAGCAAGGGCTGAGCCTGTTTCATCTCTAATATAGAAAAGACTGTAGTACGCTGGACATGAGCGCCGACGACATAAAATATTGGGGGCAGGGACAATATACCAGTAAAAGGCATTTTGTTTGAAATTGGAGGGTGATATGGAACCCTAATACCAACATTATGGGGGGACAAGTCCCCTGCCCCCCCCACTAACGCGCCCGTGGCCGTGGATGGGGTCAACGACGCCATTGATTCAGCTCGGGCCTGTCGCACAAGAAATCGATCTTGCCTCGCATTCGTGCACATTGATTTTCCAGAGCCTTCATTCCGCCAATAAGTTCCTCGCAGAAACCATTGCTGCCAACACCTTTGCACAGCAGTGTCCGTACGGTGTCGGTGGCGGCCTATTGCTCTGGTAGGACCAGCCAGCTTCACCCATCTCGACCATGCGACCGCGTTTGAAGTCGTTCAATTGGCTATAAGTGCTTCGTCTTCGACATTACTGGTTGCGTCTCCAGGGAACTGAGGTGTCGACAACAAGAAAAAATAAACCGTCCGCAATTTTTACCTCTTTTATACGAAGCTATTTGCGCAGTAGAAATGCGAGCTATGATCAAAGTGCCTTGAAAATTTATTCATTTGCATACTTTGTCTAAAGGAATTTGCATGTGAAATTTTGAGATGATCGGATTATTTTTTAAGGGTGCTTTCTTTTGCGAAAGAGTGTATATATATAATATTTCACCTACATTTTAATTTTTCATAATTGGTATTCTTTTCTTTCATTGCTTTATGTGAAAAATTTTACAATTCTACCCCCATTACCACACACACATAAGTGTTAAAAGCGGTTTTTATCAATTATATTAACAATCTTGTGTATATATATGACATATTTATTTTATATATATATTTCCATATTTTTATAAATATGTCATACAAGCTGCAAAATAAGAACATTGATACAGGTAATATTTAATTATGCATGTTGAATAAATACTTTTTCCTCTGGAGGAAAAACACACACACAACTTCAAGTATATATCTTTTACCGTGATCACTGCCTAAATTTTTTCGTATATGAACATTTTTGACATTATACTTTTTTTAGCAGTTATTAGAAACAAACTATAGGCCTATTCATAACAACAATTGAAATACTTATTAATGACGAGTCAATACCTTATTGATGATTGTTATAAAGCAGTGGTTCTCAATTTGTTTTCATCGCGGCCATTTTAATTTTTTTTAGCCGGTAGGCCAGAAGATATGGAAACGAAATTATTTTACACGCTATGTAGACATTATTCCCCTTAGAAATTTTCTCATTGAGTGAAATAGCATTGAGTAAGAGCTTTAGCTCCTTCTAGAAAAAAAATTGTCCCCCTAGAAAAAAATTTCAGTTTCTTCCCTTTTCTAGCCGGGAAAGTTTTTAATGTTTGCGGGCAGCGTGTTGAGAACCACTGCTATAAGGATTAGAAAGTGTAAGAAAACACATAAGTGTATCTGCCAATGAGGCATATGTTCTACCATAAAACTAAGATTTATTTTTTCCAAAAATAAATCATTGTTCTCACAATTTAGATCTATCCCCTCATGCTATATATCTTCCCTTACCCATGAAACAGTAGCTGCGAATTTGCGTACCAAGCCTGTTTATTTCCAACTTCGTGCTTTGAATCATCGCCAGAGAACTGATTTTGAATCTGTGGTTTGATTCAGCTCGACCAAATACAACAGCTTCGCATAGCATCCCTTGCAGAGAGCTTTCAGCAGATTTATAAATTTGGGATGCGGATTTCGTAAAAGTGATTTTGGCACTGCGAAGAAACGTATACTATAAAGCTTGTAATAAATGATATCGGTTCACCGCAGAAGTGCTTGAATATAGCTTTTCTATTTGCACACCGAAATTCTCGTTTTCAAAGTTGATTTACGGAACCATAAAATTTAAAATTGAAATGCCATTTTTGAAGAAACGTTTGAAAATGTCAAGCTATTTTTACGTAATAAAAAAAGAGATTGATTGATCGTTCGTTTGGCTTTTTTATGGCGCAAGAGCATCTGGGCTATACTGCGCCAAACATGGTAAAATCAAAGACCGTTGTAAAACCCAGTACTTTTTAAAAATTTAAAAACGTGTGTATGGTCAGCATGGTCATTTAAAATGTCAGAGAGTGATGAAGAGTTAAAAGTAAGAGTGCGGGCAAGTCTATAATAGGGGCATTGAGTTAAAATGTGTAAAACACTCGTGGATTCATTGCACACTTGGCAAATTGGTGCTGGTTTTCCTTCCAACGGATGTCTACGGGTGAGATGGGAATGCCCAATGCGAAGTCTGGCAAGGAGAACCGCCTCTTTCCGATTTTTACGGTATGAGGAGGGCCAGTTACCAATTGTATGTTTAATATTATGCAATTTGTTATTGGTTTGATGATCCCTTTCCTCCTGCCACTTTTGATTTACACAGGTCTTGATAATTGGTTTCAGGTCAGAGAAAGGAAGAAGTTGGCTAGAAGCAAGTGGCGAGTTCGTTGCCTTCGCAGCTGCTCCAGTAGCTTCATTCCTTTTAATACCAATGTGAGCAGGGATCCAGCAGAATTTGACATTGGAATGATTGTGCAGGTGCTGCAGTTGTGAATGGATTTTGGATAAAATAGGGTGAGGTGAATAATTAAAGGATTCCAGTGCTCTTAAAGAGCTCAGAGAATCGGTACAGATGATACAATGAGTTGAGCTATGAGTTGAAATATATGTAAGAGCCATGGAAATGGCGTAAAGTTCTGCTGTGAAAATGGAGCATGATGGGGGGCATTTTTTCTGCAATGGCACTGTTATTAATAATGACAAATGCAGAACCCACATTTGTTTCAGTTTTGGATCCATCCGTAAAAATGAAATTAAAGTCTTGAAAATAATCCCGAAATTCAGAGAATAACTGCTGGTAAAAAGCATTAGGTGTAGTGCTTTTGCTGTGGTTAACCAGATCCCAATGGATGTCCACGGCAGGTATGACCCATGGCGGTGATAAATGAGTATGTGTAGGAGCAATACTTCGACAATCTATACCTAATTCTCTGGTTAGTCTATCCATCCGAATACCAAAGGAAGGGATGCATGCAGGGCGAGCATTAAAAAGTAAGGTGGAACGAGGTTCGAAAACGACATCCCAAAGGGGGTGAGTGGGCAGTGATTTAAGTTTCGTATAATAGTTAAGAGACAGCTGCATACGCCTTGATGTTAAAGATGGTTCGTTGGTTTCCACATAAAGACTTAAAGCTGGTGAGGTACGGAATGCACCGGTACACAGTCTGAGACCCTGATGGTGAATAGGATCAAGAGCTTTCAAGATGGATTGTCGAGCGGAGGTGTAAATGACAGAGCCATAATCCAGTTTGGAGCGGATGAGAGCACGATACAGACGAAGCATTGAATAACGGTCTGCTCCCCAGGATGTATGGGAGAGTACTCTGAAGATATTAAGGGCTTTATGGATTTGTTTTTAAGAGACTGAATGTGTGGCTTGAAGGTAAGTTTATGGTCAAATAACACACCAAGAAATTTTGCCTTTTGAACAACTGGAATACGATGATTTCCCAGAAAGAGTTCTGGTCCCGGATGTAAGCCTCTCCTCCGACAAAAATGGACACAAACTGTTTTCTTAAATGAGAAAGTAAAGCCATTTTCATTTGTCCAGTTAGTGATGTTATTGAGGGCAATTTGCAACTGCCTTTCTAGCCTGCTCATGTCACGGGATTGACAAGAGATTTGGAGATCGTCAACATAAAGTGATGTTTGGACAGTGTGTGGGACCTTTTTGATGATGTTATTGAGCCTTAGAATGAAGAGTGTAGCACTCAAGACACTGCCCTGAGGAACACCCTGTTCTTGGTTGTAAAGATCAGAAAGAACCGATCCAAGACGAACTTGGAAAGTACGATCAGTGAGAAAATTTTGAATAAAAAATGCCATGTTTCCTTTGAGGCCATATTCCTGAAGGTCACAAAGCATTCCATGACGCCAAGTTCTATCATAGGCTTTCTCTATGTCAAAGAAAATAGAGACTAGATGTTCTCATTTGACAAATGCTTCTCGGACTCTTGTTTCAAGCAGAAGAAGGTTATCTGTAGTAGAGCGTATGCGGCGGAAGCCATTTTGAGAAGTCATTATGCAGTTATTGGATTCCAAGAAATACATAAGACCCTGATTTACCATCCTTTCCATTAATTTGCATAGACAGCTTGTTAATGCTATTGCCGATAGTTAGTTGGATTTTTTAGGTCTTTACCTGGCTTTGGGAAAGGGATAATAATTGCTCTTCGCCAAGAATCTGGAAAGCAATGTTCTATCCAGATTCTATTGTATAAGTTAAGTAGATTTTCCTTTGACCTTTGAGACAAGTGTCTAAGCATGGAGTAATGAATGTTATCATGACCAGGAGCACTATTTCTTGAAGTTTGCAAAGCACTCATGAGTTCATACATTGTAAAAGGAGAATTATAAGGCTCAATTGTTCTGGAGTGAAATTTGAGTGGGATTTTTTCAATCCTGTTTTTAATTACATGAAAATTTGGATCATAGGTATTATTGCTGGATGTTTGGGAGATAATTTTTCCCAGTAGGTTTGCAATATCTGGAAGATTGTTTGCAACAATCCCATTGCTATTGAGGGTGGAGGTTGGATAAGACGTATCGTTTCCATTAATTTTTTTATTTTATTCCAAATGACTTTTGGGTTTGTGGAAGATTTAATGCTAGACACATACTGTTTCCAGGACTCCCTTTTTGCTTCCCGTCGGATACGTCTACATTTTGCTCTTGCTTTTTTGAACAATAAAATTATCGTTTGTTGGGTACCGTCTAAATCTATTCCAAGCCTTTTTTTGTTCTTTATAAGCAACGCTACAATCAGAGTTCCACCATGGTTTTGGAAATTTGGGGTACTTTGTGGATGTTTTAGGTATTGCTTGATGGGCTGCTTGCATTATTGTCTGTGTAACAGATAATGTGGCTTCGTTGATATTTCCTTGCAAGACCAAATTTTCTGTAAGTATGGCATTTATACAGAAACTGTCCCAGTCTGCTCTTTCAATTTTCCATCTTGGAAGTCTAGTGGTGGTACATGGAGAGTTCCGATTATCGATTAAGATGATTGGGAAATGATCATTACCGAAGTGGTTATCCAAAACATCAAAAGAAAAATTTGGCATGACATTAGTTGAACAAATGGAGAGGTCAATGGTTGAAAAGCTGCATGATGCAGGATGGCAGTATGTGTAAGAGCCATTGTTAAGATATGTTAAATTGTGACTAATTAAAAGGTTTTCTATTATTCTGCCACGAGAATCTGTATTATTACACCCCCAAAGCTGATTATGGCTATTGAAATCACCCAAGAGGAGGAAAGGAGGTGGAAGTTGTGTAATCAAAAGAGACAGCTGGTTAAAATTAATGGGTTCGTTTGGTGGCAAATATATTGAGCAGATGGTAAGGGATGCCTGAGTATACATGCGAATTGCAGTAGCTTGTAGTGTTGTGTTGAGTTGGAGAGCAGAAGCTGGAATACTATTGGGGACTATGAGGGCAAACCCTCCACAAGCCCTGTCACCAACTTCATTATCTTTACGGAATATAACATGGTTCCGAAGTATGGGATCACGGCTAGGAGTTAAGAAGGTTTCTTGGAGAGCAACACAGATAGGTGAGTAAGTGTGAATAAAGTGTTTAATATCATCAATGTTAACTTGGAAACCGCGGCAATTCCATTGGAGAATGGAAGAACGCGCCATTAAGGGAAGTGGATAGGACTCTTGGTCCTATTAATTTGTGTGTCTTCATTGTGAGTAAGAGAGGTATCTATCCCATCTTCCTGGAGACGGGAAATGGCATTAGAAATTTCAATATCAGATGCATAATCAGTGATGTCATTTTCGGCTTCTTTAATTTTTTTGCTTTTCTGTTTGGACTCTTTTAAAAAGTCCTTGGCTGAAAGGTGTTTGAAGTTTGGTGCCGATCGGAAGTTGGCCAACCTAATTTGTTTTTTTGAAGAACTTTGGGTTTTTAAATTTATTTTCATCTTTGGTTTGCTGAGTCTATTTGCTTCCGAGGAAGTACGTTTTATGAAGTTGGTTTTTGTTGGAGTGCTGGTTTGAACAGAGTTAGCTGTACAACTACTATTATGAGGGAGTGTCTGGACTGCAACACTCACCATTGAGGGTTGTTTATTTGTTTGGACAGCTGCTGAAAAATTAAGGCTATTGGGTGGTTTGTTAACGTTAAACTGATTTTTAGCTTCAGTATAGCTGATATTGTTAGTGACCTTAATTTCAAGAATGCGTTTCGCCTCACTCCATTTAGGGCACGATTTTGCACATGATGGATGTTCACCCTTACAATTTGCGCATTTAGGAGAAGTGTTTGAGCAGTTGTTGTCATCGTGGTCGTGGGTTCCACATTTAACACAAGTTAGTTTACCTCTGCAAGAGATCTTGGAATGGCCAAATTTTTGACAGTTAAAGCATCTAGTTGGGTTAGTGATGTATTCACGGACTTTACAGATCAGGTAACCTGCTTTGATGGTGCTAGTGATTTTAGGTCTATTGAAAGAAAGAATTACGTGTTTTGTTTTGATGATATTGCCGTCCTTTTTTATTGTAATGCGCCTTGCGGCGGTGATTCCCTGGTCTGCAAGTTCGTTAACAAAGTCTTGCTCATCGACATCAATCAAATCCGTCTCTGATATGACACCACGAGAGCTATTTAAAGTTTTATGAGGACTGACCTGTACTGGAATGGAAAGAAAATTTGTGCATTGTAGAAGAGAAGTTGATTGACTTGGTGTGGCAGTTTCTATAAGCAAATCGCGTGATTTCAGTCGTTTTATATTTTTAACCGTTCCAGTTACGCTTTTAACGGTTTTATCGATTACGAAAGGTGACAGGTTTTTAAATCGTTCATCATTAGATGAAACGATTAAAAATGATGGTTGTACGGTTGCCAGACTAGGTGTATCAAAACGTGCTCTTTTGGTCATTGGTTCGACATTCGGTGAAGAAGTTTGTTTTTTTGATTTATCCATAGAGAATTAGAATAAGATTCGGGCCCCGGCAGCCCCACCCACCACGGAGCCCTACAAGGGGACATTGCAATAATGCCAGAGCTAACCAGGACCTATACCCTTTCGGTTATCCCCTAAGCCGGGAGGTACTAGTGGTCAGAGGAGCAAAATCGATCTCAAGAAAAAAGGAACTATAATCTTGGATCATTCGACTGACGTTTCAACTGAGACAGAGTAGTAGTAGAACCAGTAAAAGGAGAACCAATAGAAAAAAAAAAGTAAGAGTAAAGTAAATCAAATGAGGCATGTCACAGTAACAGTGTGTTGGAAGAAAAACAAAAACGAAGGAAGATAAGAAAGAACGAAACAGATTTTGAGGTCTCAAATGCTCCTAACCCCAGTATGACTCGCGACCAGCCGATTGTTCGATACCGGGGACAGGTCGACCTCCCGTTTATCAGGAGCAGGGGCCAAAGTAGCGTGTTGGGGACAGTACCTCGCCCCTCAGCTACCAGGATCTCCCTTTGCTTGGACAAGGGTCTCCACGCACGGCAAATACGTGGGTGCTACACCAAAAGGGAGCACATAAGTTTCCCTCAGTAAACCATCATCGGGAAAAAAAAAAAGAGGATTTCAGCAGAAATTCATACGAATTTTAAAGTTAAACTACTTTGGAATTGAACTAAACTACTGTTGAAATAAAAAAAAAAACTACTGAAAAATATACTAACTAAACTACTAAAAATTTGGAATTGAATTAAACTACTTCGTTATTGTTATATATATTAACTTTATTGAAATCTGATATTCTCATGTGAATGTAATTACCTTACTTAAATGTTAATTGAAGACGAATTATTATCAAAAGAAGTTAATATCATAATATGTACAGTTCGTACAAACATTTTTCTAATGACATTAAAAAGCTGAATTTAACATCTCAAAAAAAAATAGCAAATAGTTTTGTTTTATAATTTTTAAAGTTTAAAAGTTTATACCTTGTCAGAAATTGATAAACACTTATAATCCTTTATACAGGGTGGTTATAATTAAACTTGGCCTATTTAGAGCATCCTGGAGCTTGAACCTTTCAGCAGAATTTTACCAAAATTGGTATATAAACAATTTAAAGGATGCGGTAAAGAAATCTGCAAACAAATTTTTCTTTACTTCAAAAACGTCCGCTGGGGGCGTTTTTTAACTAAATACGGCAAAAGTAACCTATGAAATGACCAACACGCAACACGAATGGCACTTTTAACATTTAGTAACACTTATTGCATCGAAACATTTTAAATGAACGTTGTGCGAGCAATAACAGCACACCGATAACTGCAGGCATACTATGAAAAAAAAAAGTTTTTCACACGCAGATAGAGCGTAAAGAAATGCAGCCATTAAGCAGCTGTTAATCGTGTACAGAATGATGTAATGAAGGTCACTCAATATGGTCCCTATCGTTCACTTGTAAGGCCCTGTCAAATGTTCTGTAACGTCCATTAGGTACCGTGAGTTGCTCCAAACGTTTGTTTTGCCGCAACTGCAGAAAGGATAGTGCGTTACGTCTACTATTTTCGTGCAAGATAGTGCGCAATCACATGTTGCACGGTCCGTCAAAGCTTTTTTGCTTCAGTATTTCGCCGATGATCGTGTTATCAGTCATTCGTTTACTAATCACTAGCACATGTTCGCCAGATCTCACTTCGTGCGACTTCTAGTTGTATGATCATTTAAAGAATTTGGTTTATTGTGGAATGTTGTTGTGTTATCAGAATCCAAGAATTCCATCACGCTGTGTGTGTGAAGTATTACAGAAGATTAGTTGCGATGCGCTGTTGAAGACACAGTGCATCGGCTTGAATTGTTACAAGTAAATGACGTCCACATTGACGAACATCCATTACATCATCCTGTACACGATTAAAATCTGCTTGATGGTCACATTTCTTTACGCGCTATCTGCATGTGCAAAATCGTTTTTTGTTGGTTTTTTTCCTTGTACGCCTGTAGCGCCGGCGTACTGTTATTGCTCACACAGCGTTCATTTAAAATTTTTCGATGCAATAAGTGTTACTAAATATTAAAAGTGTCCTTCGTATTGCGTCTTGGTCATTTCATGGGTTGTTTTTGCAGTATTGCGCTAAAAAGCGGACGTTTACGAAGGGTTTTTTTTTCAGATTCCTTTTCCGCATCCTTTGAATAGTCTATATACCGATTTTGGTGTCAATCCGTTGAACGGTTCGAGCTCCAGGGTGCTGTAAACAGGCCAAGTTTAAGTATATAACCATCCTGTACAATGGATATGATTTGAAATTTAACACATCCGTATAAAATCTAAAATAACTAGAGAATTTTAAGTTATTATTCTCAAAACTAATTATGTAATTTGGTTAAGAATTAATATGTGCAGTAGAGTTTCATTAATCTGAACCACGCTAATACCAAAATCCGGTTAATCGAATTCTTTTTAATCCGGCTGCAACGGTAGCGGACTGGTAAGACGTAAACAAATAGTTAAAGCCTAGAATTATATATAGGCCGGCCGATCAGCCGCCATTTCTCTGCATACTTCGGGTTACATTTACCTTGGCGACAAATGTTTTCCACTTTGACGCAGCTGTTTTGGCATAAAAATAACCAACAATCAGCGATTATCAGACGAATGTAAACATTGGCGCAACATTTAAGCTGTCGTCAATAAATACAATTTGCAACCCAGCTTTAGTTTACGATTAATGCAAAATTATAATGCAAATAATCAAAACAAACTTGCACTGTACATGATAGCTGTGCATGACGGCCAGGTATCTAAACATTCTATGTTTATTCCTCGAATGATTAGAACAATTCCCAGCGGAACACTCACCCATTTCACCCTATTTTATTAAAAATAACACACTTGTAAATCACTCAACTTTAACACAGCAGTGAATGGGATGATGTGATACGCTGGCAGGAAAATGGCGGTTATGCGCCAGCTCTCTTTTCTAGGAGCCTTAGTTCAGTGTATGTTGCTAAATGAAATTTCAAAACTAATTGAAATTTCCCATAAAGGAAGTTTTTTTTCGCCCGCCCATCGTCCGTTGTTTGTTACGCTAGCACACCAAAACACGTACACATCAAACAATTCTATAGATTACAGTAAATTCTGTAGTAAACATTTCCGTTAATCCGAAGATTTGTTAATCGGAATAAACTTCGGTCCCAATTAGTTGGAATTAATGAGACTTTACTTGATTAATGAAATTGATTCGGATTGTTCAAAATCAAAGCCTATTGTTAACGACTCCTCAATTTAAATTCGAAAGCAGCTGAAGTTACTTAATACAAAGCGTCACGAAATTGATGCGCTCTAGTTCTTAATATAATACTTCACCTATACAAGGTGTCTCAGTACCAGGTTACAAATTTCAAGGGGACATAGTACTCATCAAGGTGAACGATATTTGTCATAGAACCTAAGGTCGCAAACCACCCACAGCACCAGTTCTAAAACCGTCCAGCATTCACAAATATTTACAAATAGTGCGTGAAGAGCGCCAGATACTACTCAGGTCATCTGATCAAGTGCATAGTTAATTAGGACAACGCATGTTGTTCTTCTCATGCACTGATTGTAAATATTGGTGCATGCTGGACGGTTTTAGAACTGGCGCTGTAGTTGGTTTGCGACCTTAGGTTCTATGACAAATACCTTGATGAGTACTATGACCCCTTGAAGTTTGTAACCCTGGTGCTGAGACACCCTATATTTAAATTTTTTATAATTAGTGTTCTTTTCTTTCGTTCTTGTATGTGAAAAATTGCATTATTCTACCATTATTATATTTCTTTCGTAATTACTGCTCCTAAATATTATCTTTTTCTTTCAACACATTCCTTCAATTTATCACAACTTATTTTCCTACCGCTTTTATATTAGTGTTACTTGTTATTTCCTTTCTTTTCGATATGTTAGTCCTTTATATTTAATTCAGTTTTTCTACTACTTACCGCTTATCAGTTGTTTTTCAAACTTATATTTGAATTGTTTCAGTTTTTAATTTTAACAGTTATTTCTTTCTGTCGCTATTATTCGTTTTCAACCCTAGACCGCATAGATGGGGTATACAGTACCCCACTGCGTAAATAAACCGTTGGCGCATGTCCATTATCGATGACAGCGTAAATAAATTGCTTCCAATATAAATTCGTTTTTCACCGAGATCTTGCCGCGGTAGGTTGTACAGAGAGCTAGCTCCCGTAGATCACGTGATTTGGTGTGTTTGGGGT
>QLNU02015257.1:0-10451 GCA_006491805.2 Dysdera silvatica | reverse complement strand
TAGCTTTGTTCATGAATTCGTTAGCATACAGAATTTGTAACAGCTTGTCAAAACACTTCGTTTCAGTATCAGAGACGTACATGAATATGTAGAGCGTACTGTATAGCACCAATAGTCAAGGCTTAGGAGCCCCTTCTTGTAAATTGGGACCCCACGTTTTGGGGTCCTTATTTCAATAATAATAATAATAGGGCCCCAAAAATATTAGCTAGGCTAATGGCCACTATGTAAATGAAACAGACGGTGTCTTTTCTATTTCAATTTGGAACGTCAGTGACTTTCCTTAGTCGGAAAAGAAATACAGAAATCCTAATCTTACGGTGAGAACATTTTTTTATGTAGGCGTTCTAACATTACGGGCTTAAGGAAAGTTTTTGCGTAGGCGTTCTGACATTACAAAAATTTTACGTAGGTATTCTAACCCCATAGCAAAAGAAACATTTTCTATGTTGGTATGGTATTCTAATCTTACGATAACAAATTTTTATTACGTGGGCATATTATATTAATATTTATATAATATTACGGTAATAAAAAATTTAAATAGTAATTCTAACCTTACCATAATAATTTTTTAAGCAGGTGTTCTAACATTATGACGATAACAAAATTTTTTACGCAGGCGTTCTAACATTACGTTGATAACAAAAACTTTTACGCAGGCATTCTAACATTACGTTGATAACAAAAACTTTTACGTAGGCAGATAGACGTCTCAATTAATTTATTCTTGCGATCATCGATCATTGTGAATATTGATTAATATTGGCGTTTCTAGCCTCCAGGACTAGGCGCTAAAGCCCTGCGGTGGCGCAGTGTGGTAACGCGTTCTCCTATTGCGCGGCTAATCCGGGTTCGACTCCCAGCAGTGCAAAGAACGCTTACTCAGAGATCTCATAAAGATCGCACTGCTCACTGTAGTCCGGGGTTTGGTTCCCTAGGCCTTAAGAGGTTCGGATTCCTCGGAAAACAGTAGGTCCCGGCGCAGCATGACCACTGTAGTCTTTGAGCCGTATAAGAACAAAGGGCTAAATATTTTTAGGGCGGCTAATTTTTTTTTAGAAAGATCAAAGCTCCTTAGCCCCCAACCCCCAGTTATGACAATGGATATTAATCCTTACATACGGGACAATTAATTAATTCTGAAAACACATTCAGATCTTTTAGGAAATTCATATGTTCATTTAGTTGTTAGAAATAAACATTTAGTTAATTCAAACACTTGAATAGAAAGTGTTCATTTCTTCAGAAGCTACGCCCGAACAAAGAATGGAAGCGCAGCTTCTTTGATTCTTGTAACAGCCCATTAAAAATTTAATTTGGCCATTTGAATGAAATCTTGTTGTACTGTATTGTAACAGGTTATTTTCTTTAGAAATAAAGACAAAATAAACGTAATCAAAAACTGCAATTAATAAGTATAACAGAAAGTCGCTTTTGTTGCCAAATTATCTTACAGAAACAAGTTTCTTTCAAAATTAAATATTAGGCGTTCATTAAAATAGTCTGTTGTTACTATTCTTATTTGAAATAATATATAAATACCAAACTGTATTATTACATCACAATAATTCCCTCAATATGTATTATTTCTGCATTATTAGCTTCACCAAAATATATAATAATTACGATAAATCGTTGTTCACAAAATACATGACACTAATCTGTTTTTCCTTGAAAAATATTTACGAAAGACGGCGTCCTTTCTCCTCTTGAAACATCCTTTTTCAAAATGTTACCCTCTGCCGACTTACATCTGAATTTTAATAAGCTCCCTTTGCGATGTTTCAAAGCATTAATTATAGAAACTTCCAATCAGTTCCTTCTCTAGAAGCCTAATTAGCAGTAATACGAAGGAAGAAAATTGTTTTCTGTACGAGGCGAGTTTTCCTAAAATATTAAAATAAAAACAATTAAGGGATATTTAAAATATTATATATAAAGTACAGATAACGCTTTCCAAAATACGTAAAAAAATATTAATATATTCGCGACATGATTATATGGAATAAATTAAATTATCAAAACAATTTTTAACAATTGCGGTCATACGTTTTTGTTTACATTATTTAAATCACGTGTATTTCTAATAACTTTAATTTAATTTAATTAATTTGTTTAATAAAACTGCTAAAATAATATAACGTTAATATTGCCATTGAAGTTTCTTCGCGTTCAAGCTCATAATTGGAAGGAACTTCATTATTCTCTTCAAACTTCACCTCAAAAGTGACACTAATTAGAATTACGGTAATAGAATAAAAACATTTCAGAGGATGATGTTTCAAACCGTTAAGAAATAATATAATTTGTAAAAAACATTTGTTTATTAAACAATACATAAATAAAACAATACATACGTAAATAGGATACAAAAAGTATGCAAATATATAATTTATCTGAGAAAGCGTTTATAAGTATGCAACATTTATTTAAGGATATATACGAATGATATAAATACATGCTAATGTATTCAACAGGCAGTGCCTTCATAAAGAAGGTACTCAGTTGAAAAGATAAAGCAATTCACGAGTTTCAATCAGTCGATACAGCAGTTTTGGCAAAAGACAAAATTGCTGAGCAGAGCAGAAATCTGTCACGTACTTGTTGAAAAAAGACTGACCAATTTTCGAAGCGCATGATCCTTTATACTTATCGAATAAATCCTCTAGTACTTTATCAGCTAAATCCTTTTGTACACATCCACTATATACTTATACTCACAGTTTCGTGGATGTAAGGATTGTTTCAGTATTTTATTAAGCAATACCCATTTACAAAATTCTGTTTTAATAGTGAAAAGTGTCTATGTATTTATTAATATTTTTTCAGGATGCAAAAGTATACGAGTAATATATACTTCAGAATACATGTAATCGGAACCCAATTATGTAATATACACGAAGAGACAATTCTGAATTTAATTTCAACGTGCGAAATGTATGATACATTATCAATATGTAAAAATATTTTAGGTTAAATAAATCAGAAATACCTTATACATTAGGGCCCGTTTAGGCAATAATTTTTGGCTTCAGTTCAAGCCTTCGTTCACGTACTTACGCTTTATTACCACTGACCATGCAAACCGTAAATCTGAAAGTGTCTTCCGGATAGAGAGGCGTGATGCGAAGACTGGTGTCCAGCCCAGTAAGATGTGTTCAGGCGTCATGCTGCAATGAAGAAGCAGTGTAAAAGGCTCGGAAAACTGGTGTGAGGCTTCATCATCTAATCGCGATTGAAGGCCACAGTGGAACGTGGTGTAATGTGAAGACTAATGTCCAGCTCGGTAGGCCTCATGCTACAGTGAAGAATTAGTGTAAAAGGCTCGGAAAACGGATGTGGGGCTTCATCGCCTAAACGCGATTCAAGGCCACAGTGCAATTTGAAGTGTGATGTGAAGACTGATGCCCAGCTTGGTAGGCCTCATCCTACAATATAGAAGTAGTAAAAGGTACGAGAAACTAATGTGAAGCTTCACAGCCTAAACGCGATTTAAGGCCACAGCGCAACTTCATGTACGATGTGAATGAAGGCTTGAACGGAAGAACGAAGTGGTCGTGTGAGGAGGGGTCTTGTGGATTGGTCTTGATGATTAGCGGGAGGGGGGGGGGGTATTAACGGTTCGAAGGGTAGTTTTTGATCTTGGGCTGTCGAAAACGTGACAATATACTCTACCAAACATCAAAACTACTTCCTTCAACATTGACACTAATTAGATGATAAATTACTCGCAATGAAAATCATTTCTCGGTGGCTGGTGGGACCCAAACTCACAACCTCTTGATAGTCAGTCAAGCACTCTTAGCCATTGAACTACAGGCGTCGATCAAACTTCTCTCTGAAAGCGAATATAAAGCTTCACTTTGGACAAATTCGCAATTAATGGAGCAGTGCTTGGACTGCTTTTTAAACCAAAGTGACAATTCAAAGACGTCGAACCTCTGATAGGCGAGACTATCATCGCTGTTTATTAAAAACTGTGGATTACGTTTCCACCAGGTTCCGAGAAACCATTCTTTTCTTTGGGAATAATTTGTCATCTACTATTACCACATTATCTCAGCCATTATGGAAATTGTTTGACTATATTAAATAATTAACATTAATTCTTAATATATTTTACCCTAATTAACACTGTTTCTTAATATATATACTAAATTTATATTACATTGAACGAAAACTGGTTAGCGTACCCCATTCAATGGTTTAATAACTGTTGTTTTACTTCCATGATAAATTTTTCTGTTATTTGTTGTGATACCGCTGAAAAGGTGTTATAATTCATGAAGGACGCCACTGTTCTTGATGCTACAGAATACTTCCTCTGTCCCAGAATCACAGCAAACAAAATATTTTCTTTCTGTTTTGTTAAGGTACATCACTAAAATTTTTTCACGTGAGGATCAAAATTTTTCATTTCTGCGATGGGTGGACCTATTTTTCTTTCAGTGACTACCATACTTTCTTATTTTTTTATTCTATTTTGGTTGTCCATACTTTTTTCTCTACTGATATTAACACATCATCTTTCCCTTGCACAGCGCTGGTTTGTCTAAACTTAAACTCTTCACCCGTTGCAGTCCAACTGAATCATTGATTGATTCATGGTTTTTTAGTATATTTATTGGACCAAACTGTAATATGATTTATCCTGAACAAACTTGTTTGTATTATATTTTCTGGCAATTGTTTTAAAACCAAATTCTTGTGAATCAGCAACAGTATATGTCAAATTTAAATCATATGAAATAACGATGAATTCAGAAACTTCAAAGGCTTGCAATATTGCTTTTATAAATTATTTACGTGCATATCAAGCTTTCTTTACGACTTACGCTTCGACCTCTAAAAAGTTCACAACATTCGGATCAAATTAACTGTTAAACCTCTTCACAAACTTACTGCTATAAGATGATTCCCTAAAACTGAACCCTTGATCTTCCTTAGGAAATCAGACATATATTCTACATCATTGGACATCGATCCAACCTTATATGGAAATAAAGTGCCACTCGCTCGGCAAACTTTTCCAACGTTCACATATGCACACAAACGCACACATATGCATTTTGGCCTCTAATAAATATTTAAATTTTAAAATAAGAACAATTTCTATTAGATTAATTCCCTATGCTAAATAATCTCTCTCTCTCTCATATATATATATATATATATCATCATCATCATCATCATATTCAACCATTATCTATCCACTGCTGGATGAAGGTCTCTCCAAATGCTTTCCACACAAGTCTATCCTGGGCCATTCGTTTCCACGTCACCCCAACCTCTTTTCTTATTTCATCCACCCATCTAGTTTGAGGACGTTTTCTAGGTCTTCGGTGGTCTCTTGGAATCCAGTTCAGAATTTCTGTTGTCCATCGTTGATCAGTTCTTCTTGCAATATGCCCAGCCCATCGCCCATCGCCCAGCCCAAGCATGCACCTCTCCATGCTCCGTCGCGTGGTCTGTAACTTTCGTATTTTGAAGAATTCTACAAAAAACTATATGAAAGTAACAGTGGATTAAACGAAGACTCTGAGATAGTCGAAGGAACAGCTCCTAAAATCTTAAAAGAAGAAGTTTCATTTGCAATAAAAAGTATGAAGAAAGGAAGAGCCCCTGGTGATGATGGTATTACATTAGATATCCTAAAAGAAGCTGGAGAATATGTAGAAGACATACTTGCAAAATTCTTTACCAAATGTCTTAACAGCGGTAACATACCAAACCAATGGGATTCTGCAACAGTAATTCTTTTGCATAAAAAAGGTGATAAAGAGGATTTGAAAAATTACCGACCAATTAGCTTGTTACCTGCTATTTATAAAATCTTCACAAAAGTGCTAACACATCGCCTGCAGAAAAAATTAGATGCAGCTCAACCAAGAGAACAAGCTGGATTTCGAAGTGGATTCAGTACAGTGGACCATATTCAAGTATTAAGAGAATTAATTGAAAGAACACATGAATATGAACTTCCATTGTGTGTTGCATTTATTGACTATGAGAAGGCCTTTGACTCTATTAAAACATCAGCAGTCATCAACTCTTTAAGATCAACAGACATTGAGGATGTGTACATTGACATGGTGAAACGTGTGTATAAAAATGCAAGTGCAAAATTTCGGTTACATAAAGATACCAAAACTATCAAAATTGGTAAAGGTGTGAGGCAGGGAGATACCATTTCTCCAAAACTTTTTACTTCAGCTTTACAGATGATTTTTCAGCTGATAAATTGGAATAACAAGGGAATAAAAATAAATGGTGAATATTTAAATCATCTGCGGTTTGCTGATGACATTGTTATTTTTTCAACGAACCCATCAGAACTCCAAGACATGGTACAGGAGCTCTCAACTAGAAGTAAAGAAGTTGGACTCAAGATGAACCTACAAAAAACTAAGATCATGTTCAATAATTTTGTAGAGGAAACAAAAATACAAGTTGACAACATTGAGCTAGAAATTGCTGATTCATATATTTACCTTGGCCAGCTGATTTCAATGGATGGCAACATTATGAAAGAACTCAACAGACGTATTAAACTTGGCTGGAGTGCATTTGGAAGAAACAGTTTTATCCTGAAGGGGAAATTGCCTTTGTGTCTAAAAAGAAAGGTCTTCAACCAGTGTGTATTGCCAGTCCTCTCTTATGGATCAGAGACATGGAGTCTAACAGTTGGAGCAATACGAAAGTTACAGACAACGCAAAGGAGCATGGAGAGGTGCATGCTTGGAATAACTAGGAGAGATCGAAAAAGAAACACTTGGGTGAGAGAGCAAACTAGAGTAGAGGACATCATTGTTAAAGTAAAAGGGCTGAAATGGCGATGGGCTGGGCATATTGCAAGAAGAACTGATCAACGATGGACAACAGAAATTCTGAACTGGATTCCAAGAGACCACCGAAGACCTAGAAAACGTCCTCAAACTAGATGGGTGGATGAAATAAGAAAACAGGTTGGGGTGACGTGGAAGCGAATTGCTCAGGATAGACTTGTGTGGAAAGCATTTGGAGAGACCTTCATCCAGCAGTGGATAGATAATGGTTGAATATGATGATGATGATATATATATACAGACACATTTACATATCATTAGTGACTAAAGTGCACCATGTAATTTTATCCTTATGAATGATGCGATCTTATGGATGAAAATCCTGATGAAATGGTTATGGATGAAAGAAATTATCATGGTTGAAAAAATTACATTATGGATGAAATAATTTCATTATAGATAAAAAAAATGCCATTATGGATGAAGAAATCCTAATGAAATCCTTAAGAATGAATCCATATGGATGACAAAACGTTACGATTTCCCATAACTGGCCCTTCACTAGCATAATGGGAATGCGTTTTGTTAGCGAGTGGTGTAATCCTAGTTTGGTTCCAACAGGTCCCATTGTTTTCCGATTTCTTCTGTAGATCTATACTCTGTGGTTTAACTCCCTCGACGAAATAAGTTCGGATTCGTTAAAAAATTCATCTCTGACGCGGCATGGTCTTCGCTGTCCCAGCGATTTAAAAGATAAACTAATCATACTTTTTTTGTATATTATAGTCATCGAAGTAAGTAGACCGCGCTAAAAACTTCTCTCCTAGTTTCAAATTCTTTTCTTTAAAAAAAATTAATTCAAAAATTTTTTTACTCAACTTTCTAATCCCAAATCTTTCTTTGTTCGTATGCTATTTCAACATTATTTATATTCCAATAATGTGTAAATCTCCTAGATAAAATTTAGTTGTAGGTCAATAACAAATTTTTGTTTATATTCTGATAGCCCAATTTTCTCTTCCAATAACATAACGTCGCCTATAATTTAATAATACTATTATTAATGGTTAATTTTTTTAATGCGATCGGAGTTCCCGCATTCTAATAACATTATTTCAGTATTGCATTAGTTTTATTCATTTTATAAATATTATGTCTCAATTTATTCTCAGATTATTACAGGAGCGGTTTTCCCAAAACTTAGTTCAATAAAAAACGGATCTCCCTCTATCCAATCCTTTTTCCCATTTCATCTATTTTATATTTCTTTAAGTGCATCTGAAACTTTGTATTAGTGTTCTTTGTTCAAGAACTTTCACGTTTTTCTCTCCTTAATCATTTTTTAACTTTCCAATCTTTTTCCCTTCAGTCGGTGTGATTTTTCGATTAAGATCCTTGGCCGCTAGAATCTCATTATTTTCGTTCATTTTCTATCATTTATTTTTATTTTTAATTATTTTCCGGAATTTTGCTACATTCTTATGTGCACTGACCTACGAAGACAGGTGTTGATGCGTTCATTGATAACCCCATTACGAGACAATTTTTTATATATACATATGAATATATGGAGTTTTTGCTCTGTAAACCCCACTTTTGAACTTTCGGCGGGACTTTATGAATTTTTCACGTATAAATTTTCTGCGTTATGAACTTCCTGCGTGCGCTAATACTTGTCTGTGTAATACACCTTCAGTACCTAGTCTTATGTCACATTACCCCATTTTGTATATTTCTCTTAAAAATTAAAGTAATAATAAATATAAATTTAATTAAACAATAAGAATTGAAACCTGTTTTAGCTCGGTGAATTCTAAAGTTGTATACAGAAAACACATGTTACATACATGTGCGCTGCGATTAGGTTTTCTTAAGGAGAAATGGAAAATATTTTTCAATTTAAAGTGGTATAATTACTTCAAGAAACAACTGTTATTTAACAACTGTTATTTCGAAACTGGTACAAGATTTCAATCAATCAATCAGAATTTATTTATGCATAACATCTATAAAAATGAAATACATTGGATACAAGTTAAAAATAAGACTATTTAAAACACTTGCAACCATGGCACTTTGTTTAATTGACGCTCCGAAATATATTCCTTTAATTTGGTTTTAAATTTACTTTTTGGTTTAATTTCTTGTTTGTTGGTGAGATTTTATTCCATATGGCTATTCTACAATAATTAATATTGTTTTTACCTACGTTGGTTCACATTTTTGTTTTATTTAATTCTTCCTTGTTTCTTGTATTATAATTATGTTTATTTTCATTTACTATAATTAAATTTAGGTATTTATTTTCGTATAATCTTTCATAAATATATAATGGTACTTTTAAAATATGTATATTGGTTATGTTTAATATTTTGTTTTCGTAAATCAATTTATTTTTATGCTTACCTGTTTTGAGACATAATTTTTGATACGTTTTATCAAGTAGTTTGTTAAGTTTAGTTAAATTTGTTTAGGATAAATTTCCCCATACTGTATTTCCGTAATTTATATGATTAAATATTAATGCGTATTATACATTTATTTTTGTACTTAATGGTAGTAATGAATTAAGTTTTGTTAAAATTCCATTAAATCTAATTATTTCTCAGTATCCAATATTTGCAGGTTCCAGTGTAATTGTTAATCCAAGAAATTTAATCGAGTTAACTGCTCTCTTTAGGACGTTATCGTTGAATTTTATTTTGTTAGGTTGATTAGTAAATTTTTTATTTTTAGTATGGAAGATTATATATTTTGTTTTATTTGTATTTATTATTAAGTTGTTGTCATTAAACCATTGTTCACAGGATGTTAACTTTGTATTTGTGTTATTATTTGATCTATATCATTATCCTTTGTTAACTAGATGATATCGTCAAAAAATAACAGGAGTCCCTCATCAAGATTTATTAAGTCATTTATCGCAATTAAGAAAAGTAACGGTCCGAGGATTGTTCCCTGAGGAACATCTAATTTGTTTATCAATGATTTCGATTGAATATTCTCAATTTTAACTATTTGCTGTCTATTTGTTAAATAGCTATCAATCAGTTTATACATTCGGCCTCTTATACCATAATTAAGTAATTTTGTTCTTAAGCTGTTTCTGTTAATTAAGTTAAACGCTTTGCTCAGATCGAAAAAAATCCATAAGTAATTTTTTCCATATCTTTTTTTAATAATATTAATTGCTCTTAGTAGGATTTCTTCAGTTGATTTGTTATTTTGGAAACCGTATTGGTTTTGGTGGATAAGTTTATGTTTATTAAAGAAATCAATTAGTCTATTATATATTAGCTTTTCAGTTAATTTAGAAAATACTGACATGATTGCTATTGGTCTGTAGTTTTCTTTTAAGTAGTTATTACCCTTTTTAAAAATTGGTCTAATTACTGCTGTTTTCAATTCATCAGGAAAGATTCGAGTGTTAAATATGTCATTTATCATTATCAATAATGTTTTTTTTAATTCGCTTTTACATAGTTTAATTACTTTGGGAGATAAAACGTCAAGCCCTTTTTTATATTTATTTTATTTAGTTCCTTCTCTATTTCGTGTTCAGTTGTGTTTTCTAAGTAAAAGGTTTGGGAAATATTTGTGCTTAAATACTTTTTATAGTTATCAGTTACTGATTGACTTATATTTAATTCCTTATCAATGATT
>QLNU02015256.1:0-48273 GCA_006491805.2 Dysdera silvatica | reverse complement strand
TTGTTAAGACAATAGTTGAAACTGCTGTGGAAATTGGTGGTGTAACCTGTAAAAAGCAGAATAGCAAATTATCTGAGAAGACGAAACAACTCATGAAAAGGCGAAGACTTATGAAGGTGGACAATCAAAATACCAGTCGCAAGATCGAGTATGTAGAACTTTGCAAAACTTTGCGCAAAAACATGAAAGAAGATATAAGAAAATTCAATTGTGAGTTAGTAAGGAAGGCCATTGAAAGCAACAAGAGCCTTAGGGTTGTTAAAGGAAGTTTGTCTGTTGGGAAGAAACACATCATTGCATTAAAAGGAGAGGATGGCACCGTAACAAGAAATAGGGAAGAAATACTTAGAAGAGTTGAAGAATTCTACAAAAATCTATACGAAAGTAACAGTGAATTAAACGAAGACACTGAAATAGTCGAAGGAACAGCTCCTAAAATCTTAAAAGAAGAAGTTTCATTTGCAATAAAAAGTATGAAGAAAGGAAGAGCCCCTGGCGATGATGGCATTACATTAGATATCTTAAAAGAAGCTGGAGAACATGTAGAAGACATACTTGCAAAATTCTTTACCAAATGCCTCAACAGTGGTAACATACCAAACCAATGGGATTCTGCAACAGTAATTCTTTTGCATAAAAAAGGTGATAAAGAGGATTTGAAAAATTACCGACCAATTAGCTTGTTACCTGCTATTTATAAAATCTTCACAAAAGTGCTAACACATCGCCTGCAGAAAAAATTAGATGCAGCTCAACCAAGAGAACAAGCTGGATTTCGAAGTGGATTCAGTACAGTGGACCATATTCAAGTATTAAGAGAATTAATTGAAAGAACACATGAATATGAACTTCCATTGTGTGTTGCATTTATTGACTATGAGAAGGCCTTTGACTCTATTAAAACATCAGCAGTCATCAACTCTTTAAGATCAACAGACATTGAGGATGTGTACATTGACATGGTGAAACGTGTGTATAAAAATGCAAGTGCAAAATTTCGGTTACATAAAGATACCAAAACTATCAAACTTGGCAAAGGGGTGAGGCAGGGAGATACCATTTCTCCAAAACTTTTTACTTCTGCTTTACAGATGATTTTTCAGCTGATAAATTGGAATAACAAGGGAATAAAAATAAATGGTGAATATTTAAATCATCTGCGGTTTGCTGATGACATTGTTATTTTTTCAACGAACCCATCAGAACTCCAAGACATGGTACAGGAGCTCTCAACTAGAAGTAAAGAAGTTGGACTCAAGATGAACCTACAAAAAACTAAGATCATGTTCAATAATTTTGTAGAGGAAACAAAAATACAAGTTGACAACATTGAGCTAGAAATTGCTGATTCATATATTTACCTTGGCCAGCTGATTTCAATGGATGGCAACATTATGAAAGAACTCAACAGACGTATTAAACTTGGCTGGAGTGCATTTGGAAGAAACAGTTTTATCCTGAAGGGGAAATTGCCTTTGTGTCTAAAAAGAAAGGTCTTCAACCAGTGTGTATTGCCAGTCCTCTCTTATGGATCAGAGACATGGAGTCTAACAGTTGGAGCATGGAGAGGTGCATGCTTGGAATAACTAGGAGAGATCGAAAAAGAAACACTTGGGTGAGAGAGCAAACTAGAGTAGAGGACATCATTGTTAAAGTAAAAGGGCTGAAATGGCGATGGGCTGGGCATATTGCAAGAAGAACTGATCAACGATGGACAACAGAAATTCTGAACTGGATTCCAAGAGACCACCGAAGACCTAGAAAACGTCCTCAAACTAGATGGGTGGATGAAATAAGAAAACAGGTTGGGGTGACGTGGAAGCGAATTGCTCAGGATAGACTTGTGTGGAAAGCATTTGGAGAGACCTTCATCCAGCAGTGGATAGATAATGGTTGAATATGATGATGATATATATATATAATTATTATATTGTAATTTTATAAATTTTATATTTAATATTTTCTTTGTTAAAAATGCTTTTATTATTCAAATGGGATGGCAGCGGACAGAAGGGGTCGCAAACTATTTGGTTACTATAAAAGAGGGTCGCGACTTGCAGAAGATTGGAAAACGCTGTTTCAGAGGCTCAGTGGTTGCGCAGTGGTAACATGTACTAACGTGCCCATAATCCGATTTGGATTTCCAAGGGTGAAAAAAATAAAACGCTTATCGCCTAATTGATCATTGTAATCCCAGGTTTTATTCCCTGGGCCGTGGGAGGTTCGGGTTCCTTCGGAAATTATATGTCCCGGTGCAACATGGCTTTTTCTGTCCTTTCGCCTTAAAAACACACACAAAAAAAAATGCCTTTTGATGCATCTTATCCAGCATTATCCAGAAATATGAATGAAAACCTTATTTGGTTTAGCACGAGTTCAACTGTTCCAGCACACCAAAACACTAACAAGAAAAATACAGCAAAAAACGGTTTAACGGTATTTGTAATTGGAACCCCGAGAAACCCTATTCAAGAACCCTAATTCTATGAAAACAAAAAAAATTTCACCTACTTGGGGTGACCAATGTCCTCGTATTGGCTGATGACCCATCGGTTTGCCGAGGGATCATAAATTTCAATTTTCGTGCAGATACCTTCTGTCATCCATCCACCAATCGTCATGATCGCCACTTGCGGAGTCCTGGCGCGCATCCAATAGGAATCATCAGCAAAAGAAGATCTTGGCTTCGAGAGCAGCGACTTCAAACATGGCCTTTTGCTGATCAGCGGGTTGTGATCAGCAATATATGTCAAGCAACTGCAGAAATGGGAGCAGTGCTGAGTTTTAAGAACATCATTTCATGCATTAAAAGTAGCGGAATTTATATATAATGAAATTTATAATTATTAAATATAATAGATTACCGTATTTCTTCAGAAATACGTCTCAAGAACATCCTTCTAATTAAGGAATCTTTTTGTTCAACGGCGGTATTTCGAGGTCGCGGCAAGTGCTCCATAGAAAATAATGTAATTTGTTTCTCCCAATAACGTTTTTGTAAATAGCGAAACTTTCCGGTTAACGACCGTGTTTTGTGGCGCCAGCAAATGCTGTGGATTTACGTCTGATTAACAACCCCATTTTTTTTTACCGACGTTTAGCATTGCCCTTTTTTTCTCGCCAAGATGTTTTGGTAACGGAATTAAGCAGTTTGGATTGAATTTATGATGAAACAGTAAAAGTAAGGCTGGTTGATTCAGGTAAAAGTACATTGGATTATGAAACAGAGAGCGAAATACCTCCCCACACCCCCCATCTAAGTTTTAATGAAGTCAGTGATGCTCTAAATGTCCTTCGCAGGTATATTATCTCATCTAAGATAGAAACCAATTCGTTTCAACTTCTTGAAAAAATAGAATAAAATATTCTATAAACGCGATCGAAATCAAGGCTATCGACTCTTTTGGATTTTTTTTTCTAAATAGAAAAAAGGAAATGATCTGCAAGTCATCATTTTGTTACCATAACGTATTATATTATTATTGTACTGTATGTGACTTTATTATATTGTAAGGTGTAATTTAGATACTAATACTAATGGGTTCAATTAATTAGTAGATTATTTATCAGATATTACTAATACAATATCAGCTAAGGGAGAATTTAATATTACGTAAGCAATATATTGGTAATTACACCCCCTCTCTCTCCAGTAAGTAAAAATTAATATTGGCTAACATAGAAAATTAAAGACCAAAATTTGACCTCAAACGTGGGTGTCGAAAATTATTAAGTATAATTTTACACACAGAATGCTGGTAAAATTATATTCTATGGTTGTGTTGTCTGAAATTCTTAGGGAAACGAGATTAGTGACTAAATAGTCAGGTATTGTATGTTTCAAAAATTCTGGCGACATACTAGTTCCAAATCGTTGCCCTATATGAAAGACCTTCAGATTCCAGGAAAAACTACTGATCTTGCCTCAACTTGATCCTAAATGCCCTTGCAGCAAGGGAAAAAATGCTTTTGCGTTAAACTTAGTAAGATTAAAAGCACCGTATACCTTAACTAGTAAAATTTGACACTGGTCCAAATATGCGAAATACAAATGAAGAAGGTAAAAGATGTTAAGGTATTATTACCCTTCACAGGGATAACACAATTGCCAAATATGGTCAACACAAGAAAGCCTCCGGGGCGAGAATTTTGTGAGTTTTCGTGGGGGAATTTATTATACTATAATTTTTGCCACCCACGTTTTAATTACAGCTCAAACTAGAGCTTATGTAATTTTGGAGAAAAAGAGACGCTTTCCCCATCCTGGATTCGAACCAGGGTCCCTCCGTTTTCTCATTCAATAGCGGTCCAAGACACTCCGGGCTAAACGGAGGGACCCTGGTTCGAATCCAGGATGGGGAAAGCGTCTCTTTTTCTCCAAAAATAAATAAGCTCTAGTTTGAGCTAATTAATACGTGGGTGGCAAAAAAATTTATTGTCTAAAGTAAAAGATATTGACCATCTACAAAAATATTTGCTATTTTTGCAGATGGTAAATATCTTTTACCTTCTTCATTTGTATTTCGTATATTCCGACCAGTGTCAAATTTTACTAGTTATGGTAAGCCCTGGTCAATTTTTGTATGCTGTTGTCACTAGACACCTTGCTTGGCGCAGATGGACCCTTGATGTCCTTGCGCCATAAAAATGCAACCAACTGATCAAAATATTGAAATCAAATGAAGATAGATCGAAATTAAGCCAAGTATCAGTAAACCAACGCTTTAATACATCGTACTGTGTTGTAGCACTATAAGACGCCGCTGTTTCAATTCAGATGATATGATTTGATGGATGATGTGTGATGGATGATATGTGATAGTATTGGTGATGGATGATATGTGATAGTATTGGTGATGGATGATATGTGATGGATGATGTGTGATGGATGATATGTGATAGTATTGGTGATGGATGATATGTGATGGTATTGGTGATGGATGATATGATTTGAACATATATATTCCATTTTTAAAATCTAACTACAAATAAACTGCGTTTTTGATTGTAATTAATAATTAATACTGGTTTAGTGCTAATCTCTCATTCCTTTAAACTGAAAAAATATATAACGGTCTCAAAATGCGTTGTATTGGTAAATATAAATGCTTTTTCATATTCCTCACCTTTCGTGGCAGCGTCCTAATCGGACTGTTGTTTTGATTAAAGTATGCAGCTTTGGCAGACGACGTTTTATATCAACTTTAGTCCATTTGAATAGAAGTTTCAGGACATCCTCTTCATCTTCTGCATTAAGCTTATCGTCCTTCAATAAGTCTTGAAGGTCAGCCATTGAAATTTCTTCAAATTTGTGGCTTTTGTACCATAGCTAACGAAAAATATTATAAACAAACAAATAAATATTTATAAACTTAAGATCGCTCTGCAAATACAGTTATTGTGAGTTAGATAGCTGAATAGATATAATCTTAAACTGTATGACCACTGAACCTAGCGCTGACACAGGTGTGGGGGGAGTTACAGAGGTCATGACACCCCAAAAAATATATTTTTTCACTGTAAAAAATTCCAACTTTCATGATAAATGAAGGGTGTTATTCCAAGACCATGGCAAATTCTGTCCTTAACCCCCCAAATGAAAGTCTGTATCCGCTCCTGCACTGAACGTTTACAGTTTTTTGGTAAGAACACGAGCATCAATGGTTGATAGATTTTCGAAACGATTATAGCTCATTTGCGTACATCCCAGATGCGTACAAGTCAAAAACTGTCCCACTTGCGTACAAGGGTAGGGGGGAAGAAAAGCATAGTAGGGATGAAGTAAATCTGTTTTAAGAGAATGAAAGCTTGGCGATTTGGCGCCTGTTTTACTTACAAGGGGAACCCACAGTGAGTGTCCTGCCGATTCTGTTTTTTTTTTTTTTGATGAAAGTAGAGCCAAAATAAGGAAATGCGTGTCTCGGCATTCGTGATAATGCAGATTATTTTCGGAGATATTGATTTTTAATGATTTAAAGATTTTGCATCCAACATATGAGCTTAAAATACGACATCCTTTGCAAACTAATCGGTAGCTTAGTTGGTAAGTTACCGGCCTAGTACTTCGTGTGTTTGCGTTTAATGCCCACGGAAATCGATTACATTTTTTTAATATGCATCCTTTTTACATATTTATTTATGTATTTTTATTAGTAAAAATACTTTGCTTACAATCGAATTTTGCTCATAAACTTACTTTAATAAAATTCATATTTACATATTTAATTCTGTGATACTATTTTTCGCAGTTATAATTTTTACACGAATTTTAATATTTTATTGAAGAGTTGTAAAGGTACAAAAGTTTAGAAGTCAGCTGTAAGTTTTTATGTGAACATACCTTTCATAAAATTTGCCTACTCATTGTCAACCTGTGAAGGGATGAAATTACACCAATAACACAGTTTTGTTTTATTTAAGGATGGAAAGATTTTTTCTGAAAACTTTTAACAATTCCATTAAATAAAAACGAAAACCGAGTTAATTCGTCTTATTTTGTTATTATTAGCCTTTGCAGTCATTCACTATTAGCATCTATTACGCCTAATATTTTTTTAAAATATATTTATCTATTGAAAAATGTATTTTTAGTATGTAATATTTTATTTTATAACATATAAACATAATTTTATTTTATAACATATAATTATATATGCACATATACATAATCATATAAAATTATAATTTTACTCATATAAACATTTTATATGCATCTCATTTATGTGCATTTTATTTATACAGAAACATTTTATTTTATAAAATGCAATCAATTTTATCTTAAAACTGACTAACGTGAACATATTTTGTGTATCACTATCGGAGGTGTCGGAATTGTATACTGGTACACAATTTATCATGAAAATTTATCATGAAAAATTATCATAAAAACAATAAAAACATAAAAAAAATTCTACAATGTGATCATTTTATAAATGAATTGTTCGAACAACTGATTTTCTTTGTCTAATATCATCTGGAAAACAAATACCATCTACATTTTCAAAGACTCTTCTTTCGTTTGTTAACTTTGCAACAAACCAAGAGTACTGTAATGTATTCTTAAAATTCGGCGCCGAAAGTTGATTATAAATAAGTGAATGGATCTTCAAAGCATCTATCTGCTCGCGTGTTTAAATGACTATTTTCTTGTAAGATTTCAACACAATTTTGTAACCTTTTAATGAAATTTTTTACTTAACTGAAGAAGTACACATCACGAGGTTGACAGTATGGGGTACAATGAGGTGGAATTACTTCAAAAGTAGAAGAACAGGTGCCGTCGTCATTTGAAAGGATATTATTAAAGTGTGCTGGATCTACTTAACTACATAACAGGCTGGATGGCTACATCAAAACTTTTTCTATACTTTTCAACTTTTTAATAATCAACAATTAAAATTCGAGTAGAAATTATCACTGCCAATAAGCATACAATTAACTTAACTACATAAATATGAATTTTATTAAAGTAAGTTTATGAACAAAATCCGATTGTAAGCAAAGTATTTTTACTAATAAAAATACATAAATGAACATGTAAAAAGGATATATATTAACAACCGATTTCCACGGGCATCGAACGCAAAAACACGAAGCGCTAGGCCGGTAACTTACCAACTAGGCTACCGATCAGCTTGCGGAGGATGTCGTATTTTAAGCTCATATATCGGATGCAAAATCTTTAAAAATCCATGTCTCTGGAAATTAGCCGCATTGGCACGAATGCCGAGACACGTATTTCCTTATTTCGGCTATACTTTCATTTAAAAAAAAAAAAAAAAATCATCAAAATCGGCGGGGCACTCACTGTGTGTTCCCCTTGTTAGTGAAATATATTTCTGTTTTAAGTGTTGATTTGAATACCTAAAAGCAAAGAATCTGTTGCATAACATAATTATAATTCAGAATAGTTTTTGATATGTTTTTTAAACGTTAAAATTTAAAAAATACGGAAAATATTTCCTAACTTTTAGTTGAATGTGCGTATAACTTCCAGTAAGTTCTGATATATTCGATGTTTCTTTTGACAATTTTAACAAAATTGATTAATTTACTTCGTATATATAATTTTTCCTTATAAATGTATAATATACTATGTACTATCTATATAAGCTTTAAATAGCACATAAACATTAAGCTGCCGGTCCGAAGCCTGGATACAAGTGTGAAGGTAAGCAAATGTGAAAAATTTCATTTATACAAAAATACAGTGTAAAAATAAGGGATCATATTTGTGTGCAGCCAAATGGTGGCCAAATTGGTAGCCAAACGGTAGTAACAGTAACCATAACTATGAGCTCCTTCTCTCATCTTGTACGCATCTAGGACAAAATTTGACATGTACGCATCTGGGATGTACGCAAATGGGACGACACCTTCGAAAGGGTCCAGTGTTAAGAGTTATTCTGCAAGATGCAGTTCTTGGACGTATCTCTTCATCATTTATAATGTATCCATGATTTAAAAATAAATAATCGGCATTGAAACCATAGTCACCGACGATACTATATTAATGTGTAGTTAATTTCGATGAAATGTAATGAAATTGCCGTCACACGTACACAAAGCAAACACTGCCTGCCATTCATTCCTTCTTTAAAAAGTTGTAAATTTCGTAGTTTACACAATAACATTTCAAATTACAAAATTGTGCTTTTCGTTTCATGTTTTCCATGTAATTGTAACATAAATTTTGCCATTTATGAATGTAATTTTAATTATTTTTCTATTTAATTTCGTATTTATCCTCCTCCACCACAGCCCTCTATTAAGAAACCACCTCTGTGTTGGAGACTACTTTTTCACGGAACCTAGGGTGGTCGCCTTACGAATATTTTACTGTACTTTATGTTTTTTATATAGTTGCTAACAACAAATAATTCGATTACAATGAAGTTGTTTAATTTTAATAATGGTTTAAGAATGGAAGATGCTTGTTGTTCAGATAAACATAGCAAAGTTGGTGGGAGAAAGCAGCTCTGTATTCCCAATAAGGCAAACGAAGCGGGGACTACAGATTTAAGGTGACGTCTTAATTAGAATTTTTTTAAAAAAAGCGAAAATAAAATAAAAATAAAGCTACGCTTACAAACCATTTGAATATCAATAGATACATGACAAATTAAGTAAATTTTACTTCTATATTTTCCATGTAAACGTAGCTCAAATTTTGCCATTTATGACTGTAGCCATAGGCATAGTAGGAAAAAAGAGACAGTGCCCCCCTCCCAATTCTTTAGAAAAGAGCAAAATTGTACTTTTCCTTCCCATTTTTTGCCCGCCCCACAGTTTACGCACATAACTCACGCATTTAACTCACAAGTTACACCTATGTATGTAGCTTCGTAGGAAAGAGAGCATTTGACTGGTTATCAAGTGGTTGTAAGTTCTGCCCCCCCCACCCGAGAAATCATTCCTTTCTTTGAGAGTAACTTATCATCTAAGTTAAGATTAAAATGAACTTGTCAAGTTGGGAAATGTAAAACGTAGCAATTTTTTCATCTGAAATATAAACTAACAGAAAAGAGATCACTTCCGCCATTAAAACTTTTCAAAACAATTTTTTGTTTTGTTTTGTAAAAAAATGCGCGTAGGACAAAGAGAAGGAACATAACCTTAATAAATACGTTACTAAATAAAAAATTTTTAAACGACTGTACAAATTTATATATAAATTACAAGATATAGCTATTTTCGGGACTGCAGTGCTACCATTGGCGGCCACTTTTCCTAAGATTCCCCTTATATAATATAAGAATATTATTTTCGAAAAAAATTGTGCAGAAGGAGATCGTGTTTTGCGCGTGTGATGTTAGTCTGCTTGAGTTTTCGAAAACGGTATTTTAGAAATTTAAATATATCTTTAAGTTATATTGCTTGTACTAGGAATGTTGAAATTAAGTTTTGACAATATTTTTTGAAGAATAGCCATGCAATATTCGCAAGAATTGAAGTTTTTGTGAATCTAAACTTAATTCTGATATTTTCCACATTTTGTTGGCAAATACTACAATACGAGGACTATTATAGTTTTGTGCATGTTCTGCTGTTTATTCAAATCGATTAAAATAAATTTTCAGGTAAAAATTTTTCAAGTGTTTTTTCGTTGAAAATATATAATTTACTAGTGTTTATTTTTCATCCATTGAAGTGTTAAACGTTCAGTCAACCTTGAATAAAATTTGACTGAAGATTTGTATTATATACTGTATATATAAATGGGGAAATCATATGCAAATATAAGAAAATGAATCGAGGTCATTACGATACGAACTCCAGACATATACTTGCCAATTTCAGCTGCAATTTGCGCGAGTTCTACGCAGTAGTGGTCTTAGAAAAAAAAAAATTGAGGCGCATATGTGCACGGGCACCAGTGCATAGGCAATATAAAATCAGATTATATTTAGGAGGGCCATGGCCTCTAGCCTCGGAACTACCACTGGTTTCACAATGTAATAAAATACATATACGTACGATTTGCCTGCCTCCCTTCTGCAACAAATAAAATTATTTAATATATTTATATATTTGTGTGTACATAAAATTGCAACCCTGTAACCTCGCCCTCATAAATCTTCTGGGTGTGCTATTGAAATAAACAGTTAATTGGTCTGTCTATACTTCATTTCATGCGTTTAACCCGCACAAACACTATTGGCGCTGTAATTCCGTATTCTGATGTTTATCCAATGCTATAATCTTATTTTGTCTTCGTCAGTGACGTCATTTTAGGTTCTCTATCCCATTTTCCAATTGCGAAAATTCACATCATCCTCTTCTCATAGTGTTGTTTTCATTTTCGTTTTCGTTTTTTTTTTTTTTAACTTTTTTTCTTATTTTCCTATATTCTTACTTTTCGATTAGGTAAAAGTAATATTCATATTATTCCCGCATCTGCTTTTAATTAGATTTAATTTTGCGCTTGAAATATTATTTAGAGAGCTTTGTAATTAGCTTTAATTGAACTTGTGTTTCCGTGGTTTTCTTGCTTGTTGATGATTTGGCAGACATCATTTTGATCACAAATAAATTTACGTGGCGCAATGGTTTGTCACCTAGTTTTCTCTCCTCCTAAAAATGCTCAATAATTTCAGTAAATTGGCTTGTGACGTCATACCTTCTGTGATGTCATGTCTAGGCATCTCCTTAGCTTTTATAACGCCATTTGCACGCGTTCTGTGTTTCTGTACGCTACGCTGTGTTGAACTGTGCTGGACTTTGTTTTTTATTTTTTTAATTACCTTTTCTTTAATTTCACAAAAAGGGAGTGGGGAGAAAAAGACGTTGTCTTTGCGGAATTGCGTTTGAAAGGTAAGGAAAGTGTGATTTTCGCTGAATCGCGACAATTATGAAAAACAGACATGCCTTTTTCCCAAGCAGTCAACGTTTTTATGATTCAGACATAATTCGAATGTGATCGGAACGGACAGCAAAGGCGAAACTCGAAGCGGGGTGGGGTTCTCCGCACTACCCCTTCACTGACACATCTCCTTCACTGATTCAGGAAAATTATAAGGTCCCAAAACTACCGTAAACAACATGGTGGCACGTTAGTTGCCAGCCGATTTGTAAGCACTTTAAAAAAAAAAAATCAGTAGGTGACGGATATTGCACTTTTACCACTTATGCCATAAAATACAGACCTCGCCAGAGTTATTTTGTACATTCAGTGTGTGTGTGCAAGTTCAAAAGGATAAAAGTATACTAATAACAGTCAACATGCCTCGTCAAAAGTCAAATATATTTAAAGAACTCACTGGGAATTGCAAGATAATAGTAAAAAAATATTTTCGATGCCGAGTGAGGTAGGTCTGTTTTTTTTGTTTTTTTTTTTACGAAGAACGGATGACAGTAGCACATGTCCTAAATTATGCTTAGCAAAGAAGTTAAAATCTTTGTTTTAAGTCATCTATGACTCTTTACTCACGTGCGCAGAAAGTTTGAGCAAAAATTGTCTCGTGTGTTGCTGTAAGTAAGGGAAATGGTATTGCTGACTCAGTAGATACACAGCAATGCAGTTCGCAACATCGAGAGATTTAACGAAGAATCTTTCACAAATTCTGACAGCGGAAGATATCATAAATTTGTCCGCAAGAAGCAGAATCTTAGGGTTGTCGATTTCGGACTCAGTGAGGGGCAGCCTTCCAGTGTATGCGAATTCTAGTAGAGCAATCACGGTTTCTGCTGGTGCAGATGGTAAAGTTATCCTTGTTGGTGGTGAATGTCCTTTGGCTGTGGCGAAGGGTCCGCTAAACATGGCACTAAAAACGAAGAGGTCATATAAGGAGTTAAGCATCAGCAAAGATATTAACATTAACAATCAAAGCTATTGATATTAGCAACCAAAGATATTAACATCAGTCATTAAAGATATTAGCATTTCAACAAGTAGCGGAAAACATTTCAAATGGACAATTGATACGTATATTGTAAATTATTTTTTTTTTCACATGCAATTTATAATTATGAGCATATAGGTTGTTCTCGCTTTAGGAATTACCGGCGTTATGCTGTTTTTAATATATATATCATCATCATCATCATCATATTCAACCATTATCTATCCACTGCTGGATGAAGGTCTCTCCAAATGCTTTCCACACAAGTCTATCCTGGGCCATTCGTTTCCACGTCACCCCAACCTCTTTTCTTGTGTCCTCTTTGTCTTTCAACCGTCTGTTGAGTTCTTTCATAATGTTGCCATCCATTGAAATCAGCTGGCCAAGGTAAATATATGAATCAGCAATTTCTAGCTCAATGTTGTCAACTTGTATTTTTGTTTCCTCTACGAAATTATTGAACATGATCTTAGTTTTTTGTAGGTTCATCTTGAGTCCAACTTCTTTACTTCTAGTTGAGAGCTCCTGTACCATGTCTTGGAGTTCTGATGGGTTCGTTGAAAAAATAACAATGTCATCAGCAAACCGCAAATGATTTAAATATTCACCATTTATTTTTATTCCCTTGTCATTCCAATTTATCTGCTGAAAAATCATCTGTAAAGCTGAAGTAAAAAGTTTTGGAGAAATGGTATCTCCCTGCCTCACACCTTTACCAATTTTGATAGCTTCGGTATCTTTATGTAACCGAAATTTTGCACTTGCATTTTTATACACACGTTTCACCATGTCAATGTACACATCCTCGATGTCTGCTGATCAACTTTTGTGCAAAAGAATTACTGTTGCAGAATCCCATTGGTTTGGTATGTTACCGCTGTTAAGACATTTGGTAAAGAATTTTGCAAGTATGTCTTCTACATATTCTCCAGCTTCTTTTAGGATATCTAATGTAATACCATCATCACCAGGGGCTCTTCCTTTCTTCATGCTTTTTATTGCAAATGAAACTTCTTCTTTTAAGATTTTAGGAGCTGTTCCTTCGACTATCTCAGAGTCTTCGTTTAATCCACTGTTACTTTCATATAGTTTTTTGTAGAATTCTTCAACTCTTCTAAGTATTTCTTCCCTATTTCTTGTTACGGTGCCATCCTCTCCTTTTAATGCAATGATGTGTTTCTTCCCAACAGATAAACTTCCTTTAACAACCCTAAGGCTCTTGTTATTTTCAATGGCTTTCCTTACTAGCTCACAGTTGAATTTTCTTATGTCTTCTTTCATGCTTTTGCGCAGAGTTTTACAAAGTTCTATGTACTCAATCCTGGAACTGGTATTTCGATTGTCCACCTTCATATCTCTTCGCCTTTTCATGAGCTGTTTCGTCTTCTCAGATAATTTGCTATTGTGCTTTTTACAGGTTACACCACCAATTTCCCCAGCAGTTTCAACTATTGTCTTAACAATGTTTTCATTTGCTTCTGAGATGTCAACTTCTTCAATAAGTCCTTCCAGTGCAGAAAAGCGATTTTTTAATTCCAACTTGAATGCCTCGGTATTTTCTTTTAATTTCTTTAAATCCACCCTCTTACTTACTTGTTTCCTAATGAGCTTCTGTCGTTCTAATTTAGTATTTAAGTGCACTTTACATCTCACCATTCGATGATCACTTCCAGTATTAAATCTGTTCAGTACGCTGCAATCTTCAATAATTGATTTCTTGTTTGCCAGGATATAGTCAATTTCACTAGTTCCCCCATTTGGGTGTTTCCATGTCCATTTTCTTTGCGGTTTCTTCTTAAAAAATGAATTCATGATGCTAAGATTTTCAGCTTCTGCAAATTCGATGAGTTGATCGCCACGTTCATTCCTTTCCCCATATCCGTATTTACCAACCGATGTCTCTCCTTGTTCCTGTTGTCCAATTCTTGCATTGAAATCCCCCATGATGAGCTTGATATGTTGTTTCCCTTTGGTGTGTAACTCTTTGATTTCTTCATAAAATTCTTCAACCTCTTCGTCGGTATGGCTTGATGTTGGTGCATATACCTGTACTATTTGAAGTTGGTATCGCTGGGTTAGTTGAACAACGAGCCTCGCTGCTCGATCTGATGTACTTTCAACTTCCAGAAGACAGTCTTTAATTCTTTTGTTGATTAAGAAGCCAACACCACTTGTTCTTCCAGTTTCCGTTCCTCTATAATAAAACAAATGTCCACTTTTAAGTTCCACCAACTCTTCACCTTTTCTTCTAACTTCACTGAGTCCTACAATGTCCCATTTGATCTTGTCAAGTTCTTCTTCCAATTCCTGAAGTTTTGCTTCAGAAGCAAGGGATCGTCCATTAAACGTAGCCAAGGTCAATAACAAACGGCAGCCTGGGCCATTCCAGTGATTCTTATAGAGGAACTCCAGCAGGTAATCCAACGTACGCACAACTGGAAAGCACCCGGTATTGACGGCATACACAACTTCTGGTACAAGAAATTTACCAGCGCCCATGGCCCATTAGCCAAGGAACTTACGGCGATAATTGAAGACCCCAGCAAAATGCCTGAATTCCTCTGCAAGGGAATAACTTACCTCCTACCGAAGGACCAGGATACCAGTAACCCAGCGAAATACCGACCCATTACGTGCCTTAACACCCTGTACAAGATACTCACGGGGTGCATCTCTGAAAAAATAAGCCGGCACAGCGAAAGCAACAACTTAATGACCGAAGAACAAAAGGGATGCCAGAAAGGGACTCTGGGATGTAAAGAGCAGCTTACCATCGACTCAGTTATCCTGGAACAAGCAAGAAATATACAAAGTGCATCCCTCAATCATCCGATTCCTACAGAGCAGCATGAAACAATGGAGAACCCGGTTACAGCTAAACACGCCAGACAGTAAAATAGAATCGGCCGAGATCCCCATCCGCCGCGGAATCTTTCAAGGAGACGCACTAAGCCCCCAGTGGTTCTGCTTGGCGTTAAACCCCTTGTCAAGGATGCTGAACACAAGTAAATACGGATACATGCTGAAGAAAGACAAGAGAAACCTACATAAAGTCTCCCACCTCATGTACGTAGATGACATCAAGCTATACGCGCCAACAATCACCCAACTCCGACAACTCATCAGTATAACAGAGACATTCTCCAAGGACATAGGAATGGAATTCGGCCTCGATAAGTGCAAAATACAGAAGAATAGCAAAGAAGATTTACCAGGCATCGAACTCGAAGACGGGAGACTACTGAAGACCTTGGACGAGGGCGAAACCTACAAATACCTAGGGATAATGCAAAAACGGCAGCAGGAGCACAAGAAAGTCAAGGTCCAGCTCACGCAAGCATTCCAAGAAAGACTTAGAAGCATTGTGAAGACGAAACTGAGCGGGAAGAACACCACGCAAGCAATTAACGCATATGCGGTACCAGTGCTCACCTACTCCTTCGGGATCATCAAATGGTCCAACACTGAACTAGAACAACTCCAGCGGAAAATGAGAACCATCCAGAGAAGAGCCGGACAACTACACCCTGCAACGGCAATTGAACGGCAAACACTACCCCGGGAAGAAGGAGGACGCGGACAAGCGGACCTCAAAGACTTACATGACAAGCAGATCCAGAGCATGAGGCAATACTTCCAGTTGAAGAGTCCCCGATCGCCACTCATCCAAGCCATAATACAAGCAGATGCAAATTACACGCCACTAAACCTGTGTAGTACCGAAGAGCGTGTCCTGGAAACAGCCAACGAACAGAAACTAAGAACTTGGGCCGGAAAACCATTACATGGCAGGCACTACAATGACCTGCAACAACCACACGTTGACAAAAAGGCATCAAATTCTTGGCTGGCCAAAGGCACTCTCCAGCCAGAGACAGAAGGATTCATGCTAGCCATCCAAGACCAAGTGATCGCAACAAGGAACAATCAGAAATTCATCCAGAGAAAAGACATAGAAAGCGACAAATGCAGACACTGTCATGCGGCATCGGAGACAATCCAACACGTGATGGCAGGATGCAAGATCCTTGCGCAGTCAGACTACAAACATAGACACGATCAAGTAGCGAAAATAGTCCACCAGAAATTGGCAGCGAATGCTGGCTTTCTGACAGAAAAATGCCCGTACTACAAATATGAGCCAGAGACCGTGCATGAGAACGAAACACACAAGCTTTACTGGGATAGAGCAATCATAACAGACAAGACAGTCCCACATAACCGTCCTGACATAACCCTCGTCGATAAATCGAATAAGACCACGTACTTAATCGACATAGCAGTACCCAACACCAATAACATACAGACAACCTACACAACGAAAATCACCAAGTACCAAGATCTCAGACATGAAGTACGAGATATATGGGGTATGGAAAAGATCCTCATCATCCCGTTAGTCATCTCAGCAACAGGGATAGTACCAAAAACGCTTGCGACGAATTTGGAGATACTCAACATTGACCCAAACACCTACATTGAAATACAAAAAGCCACAATCCTAAACACGTGTCACATTGTCAGGAAGTTTCTAGACATGGCACATTAAGAAGTGATGTAAAAAGAGGCTTGGGAACATGGCGCTCTGCCCGTCCCAAAGCCTGTTTCCGCCAAGAATGGGCGAGGAAAACTTTTATATATATATATATATATATATATATGTCGGTAAGATAGCCGCACGAGGCATGCCCATTACAAACAGAAGAAATAGCCTTTACAAACAGCTTTGTTACCTGGCACTGAAAACGTTTCATACGAACCTGTAGTTCATCCTAACAGCATTGTCCTACCACCACTGCACATATAACTGAGACTTATGAAAGCATTTGCGAAGGCCGTTAACAAAAATAAATGTGCATTTGAATACTTATGCCAAAAATTTCCACATCTAAGTATAGAAAAGGTAAAACAGTAGATATTTATAGGTCTCCAGATATGCAAGCTTTTTTAAAACAAACAGTTTGAATCCAGTCTCAATCCTGATGAGTTACATGCCTGGCATTGTTTCTGAAATGTCAATACACAATTTCTGAGCAACCTTCATGCTAAAAATTACAAAGACCTAGTATAAGAACTTTTATCTGCCTACGAAAACATTGGATGCAATGTGTCTCTAAAAATGCACTTCTTGCATTGACATTTTCTTCCGATTTCTTCCCAATGAACTGTGGCGCTTTCAGTGATGAAAAGAGAGAGTGATTCTATCAGGACCTTCCTGCAATGGAACAGCAACTGCAATGGAACATCATTGCAGGAAGGTGCAATGGAACAGCAACTGCAATGGAACAGCATCAGCAATGGAACAGGCAGAGGTGCAATGGAACAGCAACTGCAATGGAACAGCATTGCAGGAAGGTGCAATGGAACAGCATTACAAAGGGAAAGTGGTCGGTTTCAATGTTACCAGATTTCTGCTGGATGATCCAGAGAGATGCTCCAGACATTCCCCACAAGAACAGACAAAAAGACGATGTGCATAAAAAGGAAAGGTTATTAACTGTTATTCGTATATTGTATTTTCATAGCCTTATATGTAAAATGCAGACAATGAAATTACTCAAAAACCTGAGCCAGGAGACAATTTTAAGAGTAATTTTCGTATTCAGCGACCTGAAATCTAAAAAGGACGGATATTTTCACCTCTGTAAAATTTTCACTGTTGAACAGTGTTTTTCAAAGCGATCATGGTTGAAAACGTCATGGGCGGCCACTGGCGTACGCAGGAAGGTGTTGATGGGAGTTGTAACACCACCCCCCGTTGCAATTAAATTTTGTATATTTAGCATAGGAATATGTGAGTTGTAGCTCTGTAACCCCTCTCCATTGAGCGTATAACCGACCTCCGTACGGAAGTTCTGCATACGCCTATGTGCGTGGCCACGGGAAGATACTACAAAGTTCAAAAAAAGACCAAATTATTAGTTTGCATCGATGGCAGAAAAGTTGCAAGAAGACTGCTAAAATTACTAACGGCGAATTACAAACTGCCCAGTGCATTATTAAATCTTCGAAAGATAGCAGTGCACCATTAACTTCGCAGAAAATGTGCAATTGAAAAACAGTCCCAACTACTGTTGGGGCTATATATAAACTTATCTTTAACTCTGAGATAAATTAAATATTTATTATTTAAAGGTTCGTTCCAAAAGTAATGAGAATATTTTTTTAAGTAAAAATTATTTAAACCTTAGTCAAATAGACTTGAAAATTTTCTAAATGGGATCCTTGGGCTTCAATACAGAGAATTCAACCTTTCTTGCACTGTTCGTAACATTGTCCGAGCCCTTCTTCCTAGATGCTCCGAAGACCCATGGTCATGGCTTCCTGAGTTGTTTCTACACTTACCAAAACGATGTCCCTTTATGACCTTCTTGACTTTTGGGAACAGGAAAAGGTCACTCTGAGCCATGTCAGGGCTGTACGACGGTTGCTGCAGGCGATATTTTTCTTAGCGAGATACTCCATCACCAAGAATGCCGTGTGGGCCCTCACATTGACATGATGGAGGATTTAGCAACTAGATACCTCCAGTCGGAGTCTGATGGCGGAGTCCGCAAATGTTCGAGTACTTTCACGCAGAAAGCCGCATTTACTATTTGCGCTGGTGGTATGAATTAATCCTCTCACGTTTTCGTCCGCATTCCACGTCGATGGACGCCCTCTTGCCCGCCCTTGAACGCCTTGTGCCACTTGTGATTGTGCCAAATTTTTATCACCATAAACTTGTTTCAACATGTTAAAGGTATCACTACCCAATTTGATAACCTTGTCGCAGAACTTCATGTCATACCGTTGCTCGATCATTCACTGCATTGTTGGCTGTGACAATATACACAGGCAGATTCACACTCTGGCACATTTTCGAACACTTCAACAGTTAAAGTCGACTGGCAACTGTTTATTTTCAAGGCTGACTCCGCTCACCACTTTTCCCAGCGGTCGCCGTTGCCTAGCTAAGCGGAAAGACGGTGTGAAAAAAATATTATCATTACTTTTGGAATGAATCCTGTATTATTATTATTATTTGAAAACAAGTATGAACAGAGAATTTTAACAACTTGCCTCAAGATAATTTAAAATTTGTTATGCGAAGTATCCTTTACGCTAACATGCAGTTAATTAAATGAAATTATTAATTAAGCTGCTGCTTGGCAAATTATTATTTTTTTTTATGAATAGAATATCCATACCTATTGATCCGTCGGTTATTTCTTGAACAAGCCAGTCCATCACCAGATAATTTTTTAAAACAAAAACGTGTTCATTGATAGGTTGAGAAGCCAAATCGTAGAGTTCGTTTTTCTTAAAATCACCTGTTACACCGATGCAATAGATTTCAGCTCCTGCATCTTTCAATAAATCGCCCTGGGTTTTCGGGTTTCCGCCTGTGTTAGCTTTCCCTTAAACGAAAAATATTTCATCCCCTTCAGCAATTTGTTTCCATTTACTAATAATTTAAAATTTTATTTTCCTTTTTAATATTTAATCTCTCCTTAAGGAAAAATACTTCATTTAAAAGGTTATCATTTGATCGCCCGTAGTCATTTTAGCGACGCTAAACAAAACCTGGAATCCATAGTCATTTTAGCAACTCTAAACAAAACCTGAAATCCATAGCCATTTTAGCAACGCTAAACGAAACCTGGAATCCATAGTCATTTTAGCAAGGCTAAACGAAACCTGGAATCCATAGTCATTTTAGCAAAGCTAAGCCAAACCTGGAATGCATAATCATTTTAGCAAAGTTAGACTTGGAATACATAGTCATTTTAGCGATGCTAAACAAAACCCTGGATCCATAATCATTTTAGCAATGCCTATATCTCCTGCCTATATCTCCTGCCCCTATCTATGCCTATATCTCCTATATCATGCCTATATCTCCCTCTCTGCCCCAACCAACATCCAGCGGTTCAACAACGTAAATGTTCTATTATACTTTTAATCATTAAACCCGTTAATTATATTTATATTTTAAACTTATATTAGTTATTTTCTAACATTAGGTTATTGTGAATAGTAAAACAATTGCTATATGTTATAATTGTTTAATTGCAACATCTTCTATTTTTGAAAATTGTAATATTGACGGAGTAATATTTTAAAACACAACGTTTATTATCAGAGCTAGAAGGCTTAAATGTATTAGAGATAGAAAAAAAACTTGTGTGCAAAATTAAACAATGAAACATATCAAACATTTTTACATTTGTCAAAGTAACGACTTATTAAGTAATTGTTTCGTATGCTTTTGAAAACAATTCGATATTTTAATTTTTCCTCTTTTTCAATTTTTTTTTTTTTTTTCTCATTTGCTCAATTTTTTCTTTGTTTGATTTAAATAAATTTTTACGTCATTTTGCCGCCCTAGACGGACGCCTATTCTGGCCTAATGGTAGATATGGTCTTGTTCATATGATTAGTTACACGCTATGTAGCGCATATAGGTGGTCTTATGGCGGCAAGAACGAAAGAAATCGACTTCATTTCTTATCAACTATTTTTACAATTTTAAGTGTGAATTCACAAATAATGTGAAATGATGGTGACATATTATTGAGTTACGTTGTTGCTTACGACTACAGCCCGGATTTATATACATTTGCATATTTCGCTTTTGTGCTCATATTTTGAATGTTTCTGCAAAATTTGCATAAAAGTTTTCAAAAGTGTGTATTTCTTTAATCCGCTTGTAATTCAATCAATTAAATTCTTTCAATATTTTTTTTTAAAAAAAAGCCTTCCTCTTTTTAAAATTGTTCTAAAAATAAAAATAAAAAAAAATGGTACAGAATATGTTTCAAGTGTAAATGATATAATTAGATAATATTAAAGTTAGAAAAAAATAATTTTATGAGTCTTCACATTTCTGTAATATACGTTAATATAATTATACGTTAATATATAATTTCTGAATATACTTAATACTTTCCAAGTCAAGACCAAGTGTAATATTTTCCACCCCAAGCCATGGGCGCCGGCAGGTATGGGCAAGGGAGGGCCATTGCCCTCCCCCCCCCAGATTTCACCCTGCCATCATCCTTGGTCCAAAGCCAGTGCTCATGATGCCATATTTTCAAACGTATCTCCGTACGTATCACATACATTTTGGTATGTATTTTGTATTAATTTTGTGCATACTCATATTCAAGGACGTAACAAAGTGATATTTTTTATGCATTTCAGTATATATGTTATGCAATAATTCCAAGAACACTTGCACTGTTTCAATAAATTGTTATTTTATACATTTCGAAACATCGCTTATGAGTAGGGTCCAAATTTCTATGCACTTGCATATTCCTGCATATTTTCCTGTACATTTTTTAATAATTTGGGCATATTTGCATATTATTTGGAATAAATTTTATTCGTGGAAATCCGGCCTTACTTATTACTATAAAATTATAACGATATAGTTAAGATATTGAAATTATTAAGCTTAATTTAGGTTAACTAAACGCACAAAAATCAAGTAAAAAAAAAACTTTGGCAAATGTGATTTGTATTTTCGAAAAGTATTTTAAAATACATTTTATATTTTATATCGAAAATACATATTTCTAAGTATCTTGCATTTTGTATCCAAAATACAAAATTCTGGGTATTTTGTATCGAAAGTGCATATTTCCAAGTATTTTGCCCAGCTCTGCTTGACACACAATCAGTGATGTAATAAAGGGGGGGTCAGTAGGCTCAAGCACCTCCCCCCTTTGGATAAAAAAGAACGTTGTTTTCCTTCATGCCAAGTAACTAGATTTTTTATAAAAATGTTTGAGGCCCCATAAATTTTAAGCCGCTATGCCCCTGTACACACTTGAGTCTGTACTTGTTTTACTCTGATTTATATGAATGAACACAACAAGTCGTAAAACGAGTTGGGATTGCCTGCACACATGTTGTCAAATGTATTTGTGAAGGAGTTTTCAAAGTCGACGTTGAATATTGAAAAAAGTTACGAAATTTTTTAAAATTACTTCATCAATCTACCATTTTAACAATTATTTTTTTCCTATATTCAAGAGCAACTTACAAGAAACATCTTAGGTGGATAGTCTTGAAATTTGCAGTATATATATGCGTTGAAGTAAGTTGTCTTCAATTTATGAAGATATAAAATACACAGAAACTGACCAGTAAAGTACAAGTGAATTTTGCTGCAACTTACCATCAGTTAAGAGGAAGATGACAGATTTCAACTTAGAATCTTGTCCCAGATTCCTCCTTACTATGGGAATCATTTCTTCTCGAACCATCTGTAGAGCTGAACTAGTCGCTGTTCCTCCCTCTGAAATGCAAACATTCTAAAATCAAGTCTTCATTATATATTATATTACCCATAGAAAATATTTATGCATTTTCTGTCTATAAAGGGAGAAAAGTAAATAATTACACGAAGAATATAAAGTTACATTATTTTGGGCGTAATAAAAAAATCTAAGAAGAATTAATTCATATAAATCATCCAAGATAAGAACAGAATTATACAGGAAAGGTATCGAATACACATGCATGAAATACTGGCATAGTATCCCAGATGCTATTAAAGATACCAATAATTCAAAAATGTTTAAAATAAATTTTTCGGTCTTTGATAAACGAAGGAAGTGCGCGAGTGGATTAATAGTGTCATGAGTTAGTTAAATCTTTTGCTTTTACTGAAGACACGTCATAGGTTACAGCAAGAGTTGCTTTTTTTTTGTATAATAAGTATAGTGTATGTTCGTTTGGATTTTTATGACGCAAGAGCATCTAGGCTACACTGCGCCAAAGTATAGTATAAGGAAACTTTTTATAAGTCTCATCTCAATACGTAAAATAGGCGCTATACATTTGTTTGTAACTCTGTGACAAAATATTTAGTATCACATTGTGGTGCAAATTCCCAGTCCATGATGTCTTTGGTTTCATCGGTTTAGTTATCGAATCCTTTCCAAGAGATTTCAATAACTAGAGGCATCTGTTTATGATGTGAGTTGTACTGATGTTCATGATGTGAGTAAGTGCGGCTTTTTGAATTTGGAGGCAGTATTTTTTTGTTAGCTTTCAACGTATTGAGGTAGTGCTCTAGGGTTTCGAGAACAACACCTCTTGCACCGCTGGACGGCTGCTATCGCATTTTACCATGACTAGGAAACTGCACACAGGTGGTTTATTCGCTCTGCAACCAATATGGTGCGTGCCATTGATGCCTATCCATCAGAGACAACGTTTTCTGTAGTACCAGGAACACGAGGAATGGGGAGCTCAGCAATGGGTCGAGCTTTGTTTACGGATTAGAACCGATTTAGCCTCACTAGCGATTCTGGACGTTTATATATCTGAAGAGAGCGGGGAACACCCAATCACTCCTCCAACATCGTCCAAAGACACTGGTTTGGAGGTGGCGGTATTCTCGTTGGGGAAGACATAACGCTTGGTGGTCGTACAGAGCTCCACATCTTCCAAGGAGGTTCAGTCACTGGCGATCGCTATTGTACCGAAGTTCTCCTTCCTCATGTCCATCTTTTCCGGGGTGCTGTGGGCCCAGAATTCCTCATCATGGATGACAACGCTACGCGTCATCGTACCGTGGCTGTCGCTGAGCTGTCAGAGAGTGAAGATATTCATCGTATGGAATGGCCCGCACGGTCTCCGGACCTGAATCTAATAGAACACGTGTGGAATGTTCTCGGGAGATGCCTGGCAGCACGTTTCCATCCGTCAGCAACGATTCTGCAGCTGTGATCGGCGCTACAAGAGGAATGGGCTATGATGCCTCAAGAGCTTGTCAACAACCTCTTACTGAACATGAACAGATGGTGTACATCCTGCATCGCAGTCAGGGGTTATCATATCCCCTACTGAAAACTGTTTTTCTTGCCTGCCGCCTGTCACATGGACGTTTCTGTCTTCTGTCCTCCTGTGCTGAAAGCCCACTTTTGAATAAAAGTCCTTTGTATCCTTTGGATTCCTTTCTTGGTCAGTATTGTTCACCTTTTCCTTAATCTTACATCTTGGAAATATTATGGTATGCTTTGTACCCATTTCAAACATTGAGGTGCGATGTTACATGCAAAAAACTATCCCGTCCTCAATTTTGGCACACCATTGTACATATGTTATATTTTATATGTCATGTGTGTTATGTTTCACTCTCGATTAGAATCTGCATTTCTCTACTTATCCACGGATTTTGAAAGGGCTCGGCCGCCCAAATGCTATTCGAGGGGCTCGAAGGGACTCGAGCCTCTTAGAGTTGTGGGCCCCTGAATCTGCCATAGTGTATTTTCATAAGCGCCTATATCCCAAAATGCTTACTTTCGTATTTGATTTTATCAAAGGCTTCCAATACTTCTTCCGTTGTTTGGTAATGGAGAGGATAGAACTGAATTGTGACCTTAGAGCTAAACGTCACTGCGCCGACTCGAGCACCGTTTTTGGAAACACCAATCTGTAACAGAAACAAATAAATATCATCCATGGATTTTTTACTGGCCATTGTTTCAATCAATTTATCAATATTTGAATTGTGCACAATAGTAAGCCTTAGTTTGTATGCCTAGTTCGTTCAAATTTCGTAAGCTTAATATAAATTTACGTGACATTTTGAAATAGACATTATTCCTTAAATAAATTCATTAAAGTCCGTCTTCATTACAAGTGGCTGAACTTTATACAATAATTAATATTTTTGCCACCCACGTTTAAGTAGCTCAAACTAGAGCTTTTTTATATTTGGAGAAAAAGAGGCGCCGTCCTCATCCTGGATTCGAACCAGGGTCCCCGCGTTGGACGAACTTTATGATTTCTATCTCATAATTTATTAGAGATGGGCGTCTCTGCTGTTTTCGGAAAACGCTAATGAGCTGTTTATTATAAAATTTTTTTTTTAAAAAACTGTTGGAAAATGACACGTTGAATAAATAGAAAAATTAGAATTCCCCATGAAATGTCAAAGCAATTGTAATATTTTTTAACATATTTAGAATCACCTTTATTTTTATGAGTAAAGTAAAATCTCTCTAAACGACGGCCTCGATTAAGCAACCACCTTTTCTTGAAAAGGGTTTTCCCGCGCCGACTTCATTCTAAAGTTACCTCCATTCAACGACCATAAGAGACCGTTCTCCCTCTAAAAGCGACCCTGCTTCGACTACCAGGTAGGGGTTTATCTTCTGACTTTAAAAAAAATAAACAATTCCGCAATTCCCTTTTTTTTATTATAAAAAAAAATAATTTAAAATAAAATTTAAGTTTCAGATTGGTGGTGGATTTTTTTTTTTTCCCCCGACCGGGCTCTCCATCGGATTTCGGTGAAAATAATCATCTAAACAATGACAGAAAAAGACCTGGCACTCTTTTTTCAGGAAATATTCAAAGACGTGAAAAGATTAATGAAAAATTTTTCAGCGTTTGCTGAAGATGACAAAATGCTTCATTCATTTTCTAGACTTTAAAATCGTTTAGAAAGACAAAAGTTTACTCAAAACAAAACACCAGTCATTCGACAAAATGTAAAAACAACGCAATAATAAATAAAAAAAAACACAATAAAATGATATGGCATTCGGTCGGCTGTATAACGAACTAAAAAACAGACTTTCATGAAAAAAAAATTTTCTCGCTCTGGTTAAAAATCAAGTTTGGTCAAAAATGCTGCAAAAAAACAGTTTGCAAAAAAAATAAAAATAAATAAAAAACAGCTCGCGAAAAACGTTGAAAAAAACAACGCCTGTTTGAAAGAGCAGCTCGCAAGAAGCGTTGAAAAAACGAACGCCAGTTTAAAACAGCCGTTGGCGGAAAAAGCAGTTCGCAACGCAAGTTGGAAACAACGTCTTCTGATTTCCCATCGTGTGATTCGTGAGCTGTTTTTGTTTCCCCTCAAAAGTTCGCAAACGCTTTCAACACGTTGCCTTGGCGTCATATTTGTCGACCATAATAACAACGGTGATGCAGCCAGTGTCGTATCTACGTCTATAATTCCATCGAATTTTTATCAACCCATGAAACCTCATCAACCCTAGGACATCGCGGGTTTGGGGCTTATCAAGGGCCTGATGTTATTTAAAACTTATTTTAACCCTGTTTATTTACAAATGTTTCAAAAAAAGTCATTACTAATAACTCTGAATATTGAAGATAACGAACTTTCAACAGGGCCGTAGCCAGACTGAGGCCAGGGGGTTCGACTCCCCGTTTGATTTATTTATTTATTTATTTTTATAAATGGATTATTGTAGAATTTGTTTTGAATTTTTTGTTTGTACGTTTTAAGTTATTTTGTACGCGACGATGGAAATTATTTTTTTACGTTAAAAATGTATTCAGAACAGAGCTTCTCGGTAGATCTTGCATATATCATGTTTCAAACACAAGTTTAACCCTTTGACTCCTTACAGGACATGTGTGTCCCACTAAGATTTTTAAAATTCCTACTGGAAAGAAAAATATATGGAAGAAATATTTATTCCTACTGGAGAAAAAAATTAAAAATAAATAAATAGAAATAAAATTAAATAAAATAAAAAAAATAAAAATTGGGAATTAAAAAGCAAATTAAAAAATTTAAAATTCGTAGTCAAAGGGTTAAGTCTCCTAGTTTGTAATAAGGAGAACAGAAATTATAAATTTTAATAAAAATGTACAGAATTTTTCAATGTAATATTTATATTAGGAGTTTTATTCGTTAATGTTAGATATGGATTAGTTTGATTTTATTGCTAAAAATGACTTGTTCACAAAAAAACATTTTGAACATTAATTATACTCGTATATTCAATATGTATAGATAGTTCCTTGCCTAAGTTTTGTAGAAACATATAATACCATGAATTGATAAACTTCATTATATAAAACATTTTAACTTCCATATTGTAGATATTTAGTATTATATTTTTAAAAAATACTAATAAGATATATCAAAATATTAGCGCCTAAAATATTCTAAGCCTCTCATAAGAAGCTTCTAGATACGGCCCTGACCCCAAGAAAAACTCATGATTTATTGACTAAATATATCGCGAAGACCACATTCTTTAGAAGTCTATTCTATTCTTCCAGCCTACTGGGACCCATAAAAGACTTGGCTGGCACAGGATTCGATAACAGTTTTGTACCGTTGAAAAAAAAAACCAGTTCATTCGTTGTTTTTTAAAAAATAGTTTTTTCAAACAGTTTGGTGTTTTTGTTCCCATCACTGTAACTTATCATCCATTTATACCATAAGACAAATACCATGCTGTAATATAGATACTATGCTGTAATATAAATACTATATACTATAATACAAATACATGTATACTACACACTATACTGTATACTATAATACAACTGTATACTATAATACATACCATACCGTATAATATAATACAAATACCATACTGTATACTATAATACAAATATCATACTGTATGCTATAATACAAATATCATACTGTATACCATAATACAAATACCATACTGTATAATGTAATACAATTACCATGCTGTAATACAAATATTATGCTATAATATAAATACCATAATGTTACTATAATATAAATACCATAATGTTACTATAATATAAATACCATAATGTTACTATAATATAAATACCATACTGCATACTATAATAGCAATACACGCCCATAATACAGTCGAAGGTTGTTAACGTAAACATCCTTCTCGTGTATTACTTTTAACATGAACATGAACACTTTTAACGTCAATTACTTTTAACGTGAAGATCCTTAACGTGGATTACTTTTTACGTGAACAGTTTCTGAATCCCCGTCAAATTTCATAGTAATGGAATCCCATCCTTCCAGAATAACGTGAACGAATTTTTTGCCACAGTGAATGTTCACATTAACCAGGTTCGACTGTACCAATGAATCGATTAGAAAAATACAAATAAAAGAATACAAACCTTACTGACGAGAGCCTTGGCAAAACGGATACTGGAATTAAAATTCTTTTCTTTCACACTTCCGGATACATCAAACAGGAAATACAAAATGTATCGGCCGGGGTAACTTAAATCTAGTGTCCTTAATTGCACAGGTGACTTTCTCAGTTCCTCCAGATGCGTCTCGAATAATTCTGTCTCCATGGCCTGCTCTTCTGCTTTTTCTTCCGCAAAAGTGTGTAATATGTCCCCGATTTCGTGTTCGCTGTCGAAGTCGTGGGCCCCTGAAACAAATTCCACATATTTTCGATGTTATCAAAACGTAAGAATTGAAAAATATGCAAAAATCACCTTCTCAAAGTCATAAAAATTAACAACACAAGAGTTACCATCTAAAGAGGGCACATGTGAGAAAGAGAGGAATCTTACGCAAATGCATATTATCAAAGCCGTTGCAATGCATTCTGGGCCTTGAAGGTAAGCATTTTAGGGCCTTTTTATACAAACGTTATCCACACTCCCACCCCGCTGTCTGCATCAGGAATCTGGGCCCCAAGTCCCATTAAGATGTCACCGTACAACAGTGATTCTCAATGGCCCGCGGGCCAAATCCGGCCCGCGAATAGCAGAAACTGACCTGGCTACAAAAGATAATAAACTGGGTGGGGGCGGGGCTGCCTCAAAAATAAAATGAAAAGTAAAATGTCGACGTTACGAGCGGAAATTAGACAAGTGTGTTATTAAATATACATTACTAGCATGTCTAATATATGATCTCTCATAATTATAATAATTAATAATTCTCATAATTATAATCTTTCATAAGAGACAACTCTATTTAAAGGACAAAATGTCGGGTCTCGTATTTGTCTCTTATTGAGAGATAACGCTATAGTTGTTTTAATGACATTTCATACAAATCAACAGGTATATGAATAATAATTCAGTCTATTACGGATTTGTCATGTTTTTATATATGTAGGGCCGGCTTTAGCAATAGGTGGATGTAGGCTCTTGCCTAGGGCAGCTGACCAACGAAGTCGTTAAATTTTTATTTATTAGCGGCTTTTTAAGTTTTGTAGCGCCCTAGTGTCGCCAATGGTCAAGCCTGCAGAAGCAGACTTTGTCAACTGTACTAAGTAACTCACCACGTCACTTTATGTATCAGGTCCTTTATACACCTTTCTATTCTCAAGTTTGACTGTGCAAATCCAAATAAATCCAAATAAACTAATCCAAATAAATGTAGTCTGATTCCCAGAAGTAGGGATGGAGGGTTGCAACCGAATAGGGTTTACAATGCTCACTCTCATTCCCAATGCTTGCTATGCTCTAACACTCACAAATAGCGGACAGATTCTCGTACCGAGGTGTCCGCTATTCGGGAGTTTTACTGCATAGTTCCGATCTCTTACGAGGGCCGCTAATTCTATTCAGTTGAACTAATATTTATTACTGCTTTAAATGCTTAATTAAGTGAATTCATTAATGCACGCCAATAAATAAATTTAATGCGAATACATAGTGAAAGAAAATTAGTACGCCTTTTTTTTTGGCGGAGACTTCGTGGTACGTGTGTACACGTCAATGGTAAATTGAAGACTGATTTGATTTTAGAATTCGGAAAACAATTATACACGTACTGCTGCCAAATATAAAAAATAAAAATATAATTATACAAAATATATGTTGCCAGAGGCGGAGAGTGAAATTATGTGCATTTGGAAAACACCGTATAAGAGGAAACAATTTGGCATTTTGCCAATTTTAGAAATTGAACTTATTTTAAGTTTGCTTTTCTTGCGTTTTTTGAGTGGCAACGGTTAAAAAAGCCTGCGAAGTGAACTGGCGTTTCTATTGTGGGAGCCCATATCATAATTACATTCGCAATCATTATATAGTACCTAATATAATTGCTAAAACTAAATGACGTAAAGCCATTTAACTTTAAGATAAATGTTTGTAGATTATAGGAAGTAATTACCTAAACAAATGACTTCGTCTCCTGACCATGTTTGATCGGGCATGCAGGTTAGATTGCTGGGTCCAATAAGAGTGAAACCGCTCTCACAAGTGAAGAGAAGGACAGCACCTTCATCGTAACTATCTCCAATCTTCTTACCATTGATAGGTACACCAGGATTTGGGCAGTAGTTACCTAAGATTAGTTAAATCATCAACAGTTTAACGCGTGTTCAATTTGTACAGTTTGAATACTGAACTATAAATGAAAATGGTAAAGACAGTGGTATCACTTTTTCAAAGTCAGATTTTCGGGATCTTATACAATTAAATAATAAATATTAAATAAATACAATGGTTTATAGCTATTTCAGAAGCGGGTTTAGGCTTCCTTCTTATTCCAAACTCAAGGATATTATTCCTGATTACAATTATTTTGGAATTTACTCCATTCCATGCCAGTGTAATCGTGTTTATATTGGTCAAACACGTCGGGCCCTTCGATTTCGGCTTAAAGAGCATGAAGCCTACGTGCGTAAACAACAACTGGAAAAATCTGCTTTAGCCAAACACGCCTGGGAAGCTGGCCACAAATTTTCTTTCGACAAGGCCCATCTAATAGAGAAAGTTTCTTCACCAGCCGACCTCAATTTCTTTGAAGCCTTCCATATTCTTTCGCATTCCTCTTCTACTGTTAACGATCAGCTTCCGTTCAATTCCATGTCCTCTATTTGGAGAAACTTCATTCGTCCCATAGCAAAAGACGCGGCTACGGACCCACAACTGGTTTACCCGAACTAATTTTGGACTAGCAATTTGGCATCGACAGTCTTTCTAGCACGTGTGCCACATTAGTGTAACTAGGGTTCTGAAGAAGGAAGCCTAAACGCGCTTCCGAAATAGCTATAAACCATCGTATTTATTTTAACTGTGTTAATGTGTTTTATTTTATTTAATATTTTGCGCAGTGTGTCGTTTCATCTTTACTATCTTATACAATATTAAAAAAACATGTGACAAAATTAATTGAGGCAAATTGGATTTTGTTAAAAACATTGATTGAAATGTAAAGTTGAACATTTGAAAATCTAGCCAGTTTTATTCTGGTTAGATAGGTGTAAGAAATATATCATGACTGAAAAGAATCAATTTTGATTTGGTTCGTCCAGATGAACCTTCTTTACTCCCGAAGTTCTTCATCTGCTTTACAAAACTGTTCCTGTTCTGTGTTATGCCTAATTTTTGGAGGCGTGTATGCATTCAAACAAAAATGAGCGAAATATTTAAGCTTCAAAAGTCGCACATACATAACTGTTAAAGGTGTTTCCTCTATTTGTTGGAGTAGGAAATCAAATGTTTCAAGAACTGTGAGAGAAGTACAGAAGTACATGTTTCAGACACACAGTGTACATATTTCAAGATTTGTGCGAGTAGAGAAGGTGTTAGAGTCACAGTTGCCAAAATGCAAAGGGAAACATGAAAATCTTTAAGCCCTCTCTCCAAAGTTTACACAATTTTACTTAGAAATACAAAACTGCATCCATTGAAGATTGGTAAGAAACTTTATCCATTGAAGATTGGTAAGAAACTTCATCCATTGAAGATTGGTAAGAAACTTCATCCATTGGTAAGAAATTTTATTCATTGAAGATTGGTAAGAAACTCATCCATTGAAGATTGGTAAAGAACTTCATCCATTGGTAAGAAACTTCATTCAATGAAGATTGATAAGGAACTTCGAAGAGTTTTCTGACTTACGATGTCAACATTGAGACATTCGTGGTAGGCTGCTTGATACCAGCAAGAGGCAATACTGACAATAAAAAAGCCAAGCTACTAACACCTGCCACAATGAATAAACAGTTGATATAGGCAAAAAGCTACAAATTTTGGAATCGTGGCAACTAAGAAAGAGTGGTGTCCTCAAAAGAGTTACATTTTCTTAGATGATAAACTGTTTTTTATATATGCAATATTATTACCCTTGACAGAGTTAACAATTTACAAAAATACGCCATAGTGGCTCTGTGTGCCGACCATTTGGCAATTGTGATAACCTTATAAAGGGTAATAGTATCCCATATATAAAAAAGAAATTTTCATCTAATATTACCACATCAATGGCTGTGATGAGAAAAATTTTCCGCCTTTATAATTTCTTGTTCAATAGCACAGACCCTTATTTGCTTCGGTAACAATGACTCGCTAAAAAGGAAAGCCTTCAAAAAGCCGTAAAACGCATTTTGAGAATGTTTTACACCAAGTGATACTGTAAATCTTATTCCAGTTGAGAAAGACTAAATTTGTCCAAATATAGTGATTTTATAAGAAAGAGAAGTACCATATTCGCTTGTCGGTATAATATTATGTAATTTTTTTGTACTACGCTACGTCATTGTTCTTACTTAATTGGCTTTTAAGCTATAAATGAATCTAATTTGCATTATAATCAATCGAATAAATTTATTTGATTTAATTTGATTTCTTCGATATTTGCAAAACAGGAATTACAGCAAATGCATCTACAATAATCAGAATTGCTAAGTTTTCGATTATTACTACAACTATGGCCATAGGTGTACGCAGAAAGTTCATAAGGGGGGTTATAGGCTCAATGGGAAAGTTACAGAACTATAACTCGGGTATTAATATGCTAAATATACAAAATTTCATTGCAATGGGGGGTTACAACCTCATCAACACCCCCTGCGTACGCCAGTGACAATGGCATATATAAGCTTTTGTGACTTTTTGTTCTGAGGAGATTAACAACTACTGCTAAAGGGACTGAAGATGTAGAAACTTAAGGACTGATGGCGCTAGACTAATTATTATTTTGGAATTCTAACGGATTGAATATACTAATGTTTTGTTTCCAATTAGAACAATTAAAATTATAATATAACAATGATGTTAAAAACCAGGAAATATGCATTGTTCCTTATGGAAAAATAATAATGGAAGGATGGAATCAAAATTGAGTATGACGGAAATTAAATTTAGCACGACGGAACTGAACATGAATATGATGGAATTAAACTTGAACATGATGAAACTAAAACTGAACACGATGGAACTAAATTGACCGCCATAGATTTAGAATAAAATATACAAACAATTGAAACTGAAAGTGGAAGAAATAAACTAAACATGGTGAAACTGAAATTGAACATGATGAAACTGAAATTGAACATGATGAAACTGAAATTGAACATGATGAAATTAGAATCAAATTTGAGATATCATTACATTCACGAAGACTTTCACGGCGTCTATTAATATACTTCATAGAGCTTTGCGGGATATTCCACCTCGTCTATTTATTGAAAACACTTAACGTTCCACATCGTGCTATGAGGAGCATCCTCGAAAAAAAGAACCGACCAAGTTTCCCTCTGCAAGAATGCAAGACTTCCGCTTGGTTGCTCGGAAGAAAAGGAGTGATTTTCTGCTATCATTTCCTGGCAAGCAACCAAGCGGAAGTCTTGCATTTTACAGAGGGAAACTTGGTCGGTATTATTTCTGAGGATGTTCCGCATAGCACTGAGTGAAACGTTAAGTGTTTTTAATAAACAGACGTTGCGGAATAACCCGCAAAGCTCTAATATATATATATTGCGATATCATTGTTTTATATTAAGCTTTCCTAAGTAGTTTCTTATATATACAGAGTTTTGAGAGAGAATGATAAACGGGAAAGCAACTGAAAATATTATGTACATTTAAAAGAAAAAGAACCATTTACTAAAATATTCAAGCACAACGACTAAAGAGCAAGTTTTTAAAAAAAATATATATATATATGCGAATATATTTTTATTTCCGTGAACTTCAGAAAGATTGTTTACAAGTGTATTCCAGGCAAAGAATTGTACATAATTAAACTGGCGACAATCACTGCAACCTAATGATTGTAAGCCTAGAATAATTACTTCTCAAGTTGCATCTTGCCAGTTCACCACTCCACTGTCCATTGGGCAAACAGTACCGCTCGACAGATCCGAGGAGGTCATAGCCAGAGAAGCAGCTAAATTTTACCATTGATCCCACACTGAAATCATCGCCATTTTTATTACCGTTCTCTGGAGTGGGCGGAGCGTAACAGTGGATTACTGAAAGATGAAGGAATAAGTTGTATTATGATTCTGTGGTCACAAGAAATAAGTTGTTAAGCATAAAATCGCAATTTTTCAGGGCAGAAGTTTTCTACCTTTGAACTTTTTCTATACATACAGTTTTTGAAAGAAATAAACTTGGTTGACATCAGTGTGACTCAAAGCGGAGGCTTGAGAGATGAAGAAGGCCTTGAGAGAGCAAAGCGGAAGGCTTGGGAGATGGCCACAGTGTAAAACTCATTTTTGCCATTTTTCGACTTAACTTTATCTCTGTGATTATAGAATTTTAATTATTGAATCATATGGCCAATACTATCCCATTAATTAGCCAAATCTAAGTATTCACCTGGGCACGAAGGTCCCAGGAATATATTTCAGCATATTATGGGTTTATTTAATAGATAGGCGGGGGTGGGAAAACACACTCCAATTTTAGGGGGCAAATTTAAAGTCTCGCTCAGTGTGCAAAAAATCCTTGCAAATGTTTGGGCAGACTTTGTATTCAAACTTACCATTTTTATTTCGCAATTACTGATTGTTAATTATTAACTTCGTTAATTTTGAAGTACTGATTATTAATTTAATTAATTTTGAAGTACTGGTTATTAATTTAATTAATTTATAATTATAAATTACAGTCGAACTTAGTTAATTCGAAGCTGAAAAGACCATAAACTCAGTTTGAATTATCTAAGAGTTCGAGTCAGAAAAGCTTTATATACTTTAAATACAAAGCTTTATATACAAAGCTCAAATAAAAAGCTGTATATACTTTACACTTTAAATTATACTTTATATTAATTACACTTTAAATTATTTATACTTTAAATAAAAAGGTTTATATACTTTAGATAGCTTTATATACTTTTGTAATAAACTTCGATTCACCAGATCATGGTAAAAGTTCGAGTCATCCAAGTTATACAGTATTAATTTATTTAAATTGCCATCATCAATAAAATACTAATTAATAATTATGACATTTTTGAATTAATGTATTTATCCATATTCATAAAATATCAATTGCTAATTACGTTATTATTTAATAAATTTATCATTAATAATAAAATGTCCATTGATCAGTCAGTAGGTCATTATCGAATAAAACTACTCGTCATTATTCATAAAATAATAATTAATAATTATGCCATTATTAAATAAATTAAATTACAATTATTAGTAACTTGTTCTTTGCTAATGCATTTTCAGTTTCTTGTTCAAATTTAAAACAGCGATTTAAAACAGCGACTAAAAAGTTTCGCGATTCTTTTTCGTAAACTAATTGCTTTTATAAACTAAGCACGTTTATAAACTAAGTATTTTTATAAACTAAGTACTGTTAGAAAATAATTACCTTTATAAATTAAATGCTTTTATAAACCAAGCACTTTTATAAACTTGGTACTGTTAAAAACTAATTACCTTTATAAACTAAGTACTTTTATGAACTAATCAATTTTATAAACTAATTTCTTTTTGAGTAAGATATACGTTTTAGTAGTACATCGGGGTTTACGAATAATGCTTACAAAATTACCATAAACTCTGAATTTTTATAAAGTAATATTAAAAAGTTGAATATTGGCAATAAAAGGATTTACCTACCTTCACAGATGAGTTCTTTTCCGCTCCATTTTCCTTTATTACATTGTCTGATATTGTCAACAAAAAGTTTGTATCCGTCATTGCAAATATAGGTCAATTCAAAATTTTCTGCAAACTCTGTGGCATTGTTGTTTTCTAATTCGGCAATGGAACCGTTTGCAGGTAGAGGTGGCCTCGGGCAATGCGTTTCTAAAATAAAAAAAAAAACAGTTAAAAAAATGTACAACCACATATCAATAGTAAGATAGATTAGTAGCATATTATATAATATTATTATTATTATATATATTATATTATATATATAATATTAAGATTAATTGGATCATAACATTGTAGAACAGTAAGTTTAGTTAAATAATAAAAAAGTAGAACAGCAAAAATGATTAAATATCTATATAAAGACAGTTACGATTATAGTTGTACAGTATTGTAGTAGAATAGTAAACACCGATTAAATAGTAGAGTGGACTATTAAGATTAATTAGACAGTACGGTAATAAAATATAATAATGTTATATTAAGAATGATAAGGGTAATTCTTGAACATGGGATGTATAAGCAGGGATAAAAAAATATAAAATATAAAAAATAAGACAATGTTAAAAATATAAAAAGATATGTAAAAAATATAAAAAGATATGTAAAAATATAAAAAGATATATAAAAATATGTAAAATATAAAAAATATAAAAATTAATTATTTATAAAAATTAGGAAGGACAGTGTCAAGCAAGCCGCTCTGATAGAAGCAGAATGAAAAAACTTCTAGCGCACACTATACACACAAGACAACTTGAAACTAAAATTAATTAACACTAATTAATGTCTGAAAAGTAAAATGTTTTGTACGTCAGAGCTGATAACATTTTAGGATTATATTTCTGGTGTAACAACACTAGAATTGAATTAAATCACATTAATATGGTTAAAAATAAAATAAAATACCGTATATATACCTCTGCATTCTCCAAATTCAACATCCCACTGAAGATTCTCTTCACAGAATACATATTCAGTTTCGCCATAAAATGCAAATCCAAGATCACACACAACTTCAACTTCATCGAAAACTTTATAGTAGTCTCCTTTCATCGTACCTGCACTTAGACGTACCGAACCATGTTCAATAATGGGAGGGTCGGGGCAAACACGTATAGGCGCTAAAAGCAATTTATATTATTATATTTTTATATCAAAATAATAAATGTAGTATACCTTTAAATCTATAACATTCAAATGTACATATACCTTTAAATCTATACCCTTTAAATGTAGATATACCATTAGATCTATAATCTTTAAATGTATATATATATATATATACCTTTAAACTTTAAAAACAATTAAGATACTTATTATCATACATAGCTTTCTGTAGCAATCTGTGGGTATTGAACAGCAGATGAAAAAACTTTTAAATTACTACTTACGACGGCATTTTGGTCGCGGGGCACTCCATTGTCCACCAATACCGCAGATAATGGAATCTGCACCAATCAATTCGTAATTTTTTCTACAAGTATAAGTCAGAACCTCCCCAGTGAAACAGCAAGAGCCTTTTCTGTAGCCATGATCGGAAAGTCCAGGGTCAGAGCAAGACTGTTTTTCTAAAATTAAAATATATATACTGAATCTATACCGCATATTTTGATACTGTATATTTTTACTTCATATGCTGTCAGATTTCCATACATTAAAGTCAATTTCTTCATGAAAAAATCGATGTACAGAAACGATTTTGTTTAAACATACGTGCTGTGAAGTATATTGTATTTAAAAATGCATTTTCTAAATAAAATACTCTTTTTTGTAAATGACTTAAATGAATTTAAATTTATTTATGTTCATACAGATAATTAAAACAAGAAAACTGTATCAAATGTACATTGAAAAACATCATGTTCTTACAGTGTTCTTGTGCATTTATGCGTGTAAAAACAATTCTAATATATTGCTACACAACACATTTCGAAAGAGATGGTGATGCATTGTAAGAGTTGTTACGTTTATTGAGTTCATGGAATACTTTGTCAGAAACTTTTCGGGGGAACTGTTGATCAAAACGTATTGTATCAAACGCAACCAATTTTTTTTCCCAGTAACCAAAGGGTGTTTCTTTCTCCTTAGCCTTTCATTCTTCTTTTCACGAAACCTCCATTCTACTTTCTCCTCGCTTACTCCTTTTAACATCACTAGCACGAGGTGGGAGTAATTCTCCTGATTTCTCTTGAAATTTTTTCGATATATAGAATTGTTTTCTCAATAGGAAATAAGTACGATATGTGATACAACAAGGAGATAAATTGGATATATAACTAGGAATAATTTTAATCCTATGTTAAAAACGCATATAAACGTAAACGAGAGGTGGGAATATCGTAGATCATAGCGCAGTTGGAAAAGACTTTGTCATGACACTAAAGGGTCCTGGGTTCGGGTCCTAACGGGGTTTGCAGAAATATTCTTTCCTCTCACGTTTATATATATATGATCTTCTAAAAACTATATTTATAAAAGGTGAATTTCAGGAGACATTGGCACTGATTCCATATTATAATTAAATAATCAGTTTATAAAATAATTTGCCTAACCAGTAGTAGAACTCTAGATAAGGATATGGTCCCCCTCCCTCCCTCCCCAGTCTTGATGACGCTGTGGTTTAACAAATTTAAAAATAAAAAAGGTTTAAGTTATTTAGATTTTTAGCATTTCTTTATTTTCGGACCACTTCCTTATCAACCCCCTTAATAATTAGATTAAATTCTTGCAGAAAATTCGGAAGTATTACAAATATGGAACATCATTTTAATATTCAGTTTAATTTATTTTATTCTTCGCGTTTAGGTAAAAAATAAAGGAACAAAAATATTATAGAACAAACTTACCTTTGCAGGAAGGTAAAGAACCAACCCATATGGCTGTATTGTCCTCCAATACACAGGTCAAAGGTTCATTCGTGCCTTGAATTTCGTATCCTTTTTGGCATTCGTATACTGCTTTAGATCCAACAATGGGGTTTTGCATCGTTCCTTTAATTATTTTAACCTCGGCGTATTCCACCAAGGGTGGTTTAGGACAGTTCAGCACTAAACGATAAAGGAATTAATACGGTATGATTTCAGAAAAGAAGTGTAAGATGTATGCCACAGGCATAAGCAGAAATTTCATAAGTTGGAATTACAGAGTTACAACTCAAATTCTCCTATATTAAATATGAAAATTTTATTGCAATGGGGCGTTACAACCCCCATCAACACCCCCTGCTTACACCAGTGATCTATATATGTGTTCGGCAATATTATACGCAGTATGAAATGTAGAATATATGTTAAATCGAACGCAACATATTTTGTTTTTGAAAAGTATGATGTGAAAAATTCGTAACGTTCTTGAGAGATGCATTTTTAAATGTTTAGAGTGAATGGAGCGATATGGAAGACACATGAAGAATGTGGAGGATGTGTAGAAGATAGAAGTGATCATTTGTTTATGTCACGGCATTTTTTATGTGATAATGAAATTATTAAGTGGTAAACAAATATTAAAAACTGAAACATTTAGATTAAATATGTGGTTTGGTCGTGATGATCTAGTGGTCTGGTATTTGCTCGGATAGGACAATTAAACTTGGGTTTTACGCGTTGTGTTGTTTTTTGTTTCGTAAAACCTCAGATACCTATATATCAAGAAATAAATATGATTGCATAAAATCAATATGCGGAATTGTTGACACGTAAAATAATTGCATAAGACATTGTTCAACATGAAAACTATATTTATTTACAGTTTCACAAATATTATAAACGGTATTGTATAATTCACGAAGTACATGACTATAACTAAACCCAATACCTTGGTTTCGGGATAGCATGAGCATAAAAATTCGTATATTTTGGTATACATGTTAATGGAGTCCTGTTCCTCAAAAATTACCAATTGATCTATCGAATCCATATCAGTTAAATCTCATCGAAATAATTTACCATATGAGAATGATTATCTATTAGTTTACCCTCATTGATCAAACTCAAAAGGTTCAAATAATTCAATCGAACAAATAAAATTCACTGATACATTCACTAAACACGTTAATAAGTACACGACTTTTTTAATTACGCTTAACCTGAGTCGATTTCTATTACAAAATTCGCTAATCCGAATCATCGTTTTCTGTTTACACTTATATATGGTTCATCTAACATATAATAATTTTAATCTATGATAATGTTATTTAATACAAAATACAATAATAATAACAACAATAGTTATTCAAAATTCCTGACATTGCACCGTGATATTATTGTTCTTAAAAACTATTTCATTGTCGTTAGCTATTTGCTTGATCTATGTATGTTAATGAAATGAGGAGGCTGCTAATAGAAAATCATTCTCACCTAATAGTCCTCCATATTAGTTTTACACGTCTACGGTTTTTGGGAACTCTCCGAGATTGGAGATATATATATATATAGTCTCTTTCCTATTCATAGTGTCATTATCACTGGCTTAGATATCATTTTCCCAGGCCATCATCAGCTAATCTTTTGAGTTAGTTTAGCTCAACTTTATCCGCCATAATCCGTCTCTTTCTCCTTTTGCTTGGCCTTTTCAATCAAGGGGGAGTGTCACTTCTCTCGGCTCCCTTTCTAACCTCGAAATCTCATTGGTTCAATTTTGTGTCGAAAACAATAATTCTGGGCAGGTTCGAGTGACGTCATTTGAGAGACGTTTGACTTGGGGAAATGGTATTATTTTGAAACATATTGCTTTTGCTCCCTGATAAAGTGTCATGTTGATCTGAAATTACGAGTTTGTTGTTGTTCAACTTGGTTCGCAACTTAGAATGGTAAAAAATTGAATCTTTAGAAATAACTTTTTACTTCACAGCTGCAAAAGTTCGTTCGTGACTTTCTCTTTAATTTTCTTATTTTTAAGATCACGTTAGCTTCTGCTTTTCTTTAGTCCTGAGTTTTTATGTTAAAGTTTTGGGTATTCTTCTACGATTTTATGGATTTGAGTTACCTCCTTCTTTGTGAAGTCCCGCTCCTTTCTCAGATAAGAATTTTAGATTTTGTTTACAGGGTCAAATCGCTCGTGGAAATGTGAAAAAAATCGCCTTTACCCTCCTTTGCAATTAGTAAACAAGAATAATGTTGCATTGATTAAGCATCATCGCGACAGTACATGTATGGAAGTTAATAGAAAATATATGAAGATAGTTAATAACAGACTATATGCCTTGCAATCAATGAGGTTAATTAATAATTAATTAAAATTTTGTAATCCCAAGTTCTATAATGGTGTTACATTGAGCAGGTGCAAAATGATATCATTTGGAGTATAATTTATAAAAATTAAAAATTTGTACCACACGAATTTCTTCCCCCCCTCCCCCCGAGTCCCCACTTCAAAAAAATATCACAGCAGATTCATACATTGACGAGATTTCGAACGTAATGGAAAGAAATAATATTTCTGTTTTTTCCCAAGACCAAATATTCAAATATAGTCACTGAAAATGACATCTGTAGTTACAGCTTTAATATCATGCGCTCCAAAATCTTATTTAGCCTTTTAACAGTTCGTTTTAGTTAAAAGATATTTAATGAAATTTAAAGGTGTTTAAACAAATTTAAAACATTTTAAAGACGTTTCAAACCTCTAAGCGCCTCATAAAATTAATTGTGTGAATAAGTCATCTTATAAAATATTAATTGCAAAAGAAGTGTCTGCTCAACAATTTTTTTTTAATTTCCCATTCAAGATTTAAAATGAGCGATGCGGGGGGAGGGAATATATTTACTAAGTTATATAGGACGAATGAAAGGTCTTAAAATGACCCCAAAATCGTTTCTAAATTCGCCTCCCCACAATAGATAACTCGTCTGGTGTCCGATCTTTAAAAAAATTATAATTATGTCGACTTATTATAGAGGCAAAATAAAATTTACATTAATTAATAAATTGCATATCTATAAAATACCTACTTGTACATTGCGGCAGTTCATCGCTCCATTTGTGACCTCTACAAAATACGAATTGTGGTTCTGGTAATTTGTACCCTGGGTCACATTCGAGTCTGAGGAGATATTTGGATGGTGCCATGGTCAAATTACTATCGCCCTCTTGCTCGTAGATGAATTTTCCATGTGGCATATAATGATCGAAAAATGGGCATGCTGTAAACGAGAGATTTAAATTTTAAATCATAGAATTAAAAACAAAAACGTTAATTAAGAAAAAAATCTCAGATAATATACTCTGAAAGGATATGTTTTTATACGCATTTCTGCAACTCACAACAAAATAGCAGCAACACAAAATATAAAGATAACTATATGCAGATAAGCTAGTGTTTTCCAATGTATAACACTCGGGTTATACATTGTTATTGGTGCATACATTGCATTGTTATTGGTGCATACATTGCATTGTTATTGGTGCATACATTGCATTGTTATTGGTGCATACATTGCATTGTTATTGGTGCATTGATGAATAAAGGTGGAAACTGTGGCAAAGCTGATCGTGGGCAAATACGTAGTTGGTGCGAGAAAATCAGGCGCTTCCATCTCAGCGACGATTTTTCAATAAATTTTCTAAGCTGGAGATTAAAAATTTGTTGTGGACGAGCAATTCACACTCGAGATTGTGTGGGGAGGGAGGGGACGGTATTTCGTAAGGGCGACATTCAGTGAAAAAATATCAGAAAATCATTGTAAAAATAATGCTGGAGAACATAATTATTAGGATAGAGCGAAGCGGTCGACGTCCACGTCAAGTGCCTTCGTAGATGGCAAGGAGAGTAAGAATGAAACAAAAACGAAAGACAATTAGCATAGATCAAACGATTTATTACAGCTTAAAGCGTTTTTCGGCGGTTTTACACCTTCTTTTACTGAAGCAACTATAAAAAAATTTTAAAAATTAATAAAATAATATTTTTTTTATTAAATCGAAGGTGATGGATAAACACTGAAAAGGGTTTAAAACTATAATAAATTGTTTTAAGAAATTGTGCATTATTGTTTCGTAAGTGTACCACTCAGCATAGTCGATATCCAGAAATATATATCAATAATATATCAAAAAATAGTATAAAAATATATATCAATAATATATCGAAAAATAGTATAAAAAATATGTATATTAATAATATATCAAAAATAGTATAAAAATATATAATAATATATCAAAAAGTATAAAATATATATCAATAGAAAAATAGTATAAAAATATATATCAAACAATAGTATAAAAATATCTATCAAATAATATATCAAAAATAGTATAAAGTTATCTATCAATAATATATCAAAATATAATAAAATATCTATCAATAACATATCAAAAATAGTATAAAAATATATATCAATAATATATCAAAAATAGTATAAAAATATATATCAATAATATATCAAAAAATAGTATAAATAATATATAAATCAGCCGCAGTTTTTAAGTTCATTCTCTATAATATTCAGGTTTAGCAATGGTGAAACTCAGACATCTTTAAGTAAACAAGATCAAAACTAACTCCATAAAATTAAATAATATCAAGACTCATCAAGGTTCCTGAGAAGGGCCCCCTTCAACAAATCGCGGGGCCATAAGCCCGAACTTACTTTGCCCATACGTAAACCCGGCACTGCCTTTGGGGCTCTTTATACTTACTGGAGCTACCATCATCGGAAAACCTCTGTTAGCTTATCTTTTGATCATCTACACTCGTTAACGGTTATCCTCTACCCGCAGAATAATGGCCGCGTAGAACTGAACCACGTCCCCTACTGTGTTGGTCCAGGGTGAAAATGCATTGACTGAATGAGCATTGTTGTGGATTTGTTCACTGTAAATCTCGATCAAGTACCACTTAGTACTCTGGCCACTTAATACCTCGTCAGTTTGCACTTAATTGAAAACTGTACAGGACGGAGCGGAGAAAATATTTCGCAAATCCAAAATTCACTATTAGCATTTTATTATTTTGCATTTGCACAAATGAAATTGACAAAATGGTAGTATACCAATCCAAAAGGCCACTTTGCTTGGAACTATTCACATCCTAGGAAAATAACTTTGATATTCCAGGCCCTTGGGAAGGACCCGATATTAAAGAATCTACCCCCAGTCGTCAAATTATTATTATTACGAGTTATTATTATCATTACAGACATTATTTAAAAAGAAAAAATAACCAAACCATGTGTATCTGAGAAATAAATGAATCAGAATTACTGAAAATTTTACGAACTTTCAACATAAGGGAGCAGATGTAGATGAAATAAAACCAAAACTAGTCAAAAAAAAATGCAGAAATGTTTTTAAAACCATTATTGATAATTTATAATGACAATATTGAACAGGAAAAGTTACCAGATGAAACGAAAATTACAAAAATCGTTCCAATTTATAAAAAAGGTGACAAGAATATTAAAACAAATTATAGACCCATCTCAATTTTATCAGTATTTGCTAAAATATTTGAGCGTTCATTAAATAACAGATTGATTTCACAAATAGATTTGGAATTTTGGATAGTAGGCAGATCCACGAAAACTGCCTTGATAAATGTAATAACAAAAATCTCTGGAAAATGGCTTTATTGGAATGGGTATTTTTTTCGATTTAAGCAAGGGGTTTGACGTAATTAATATGAACATATTATTAGACACATTATCACATTATGGTATGAGAGGCAAAATTAACAATATTCTAAAAGACTATCTTCAAAGAAGGCAGCAAATAGTACGTATTAATGATATAAAATCTGTTTCGCTTGAAAATAAATATGGTGTTCCCCAGGGATCCATTCTTGGTCCCCTCCTGTTTTTATTGTACATAAATGATATAGCTCAAATATCTAAAAATGGCTATTTAACGTTACGTCCAGATGATACAAGTGTATTTATTCAAGGTAAGGACAAATATAAGTTAACTAGAATTGGTCATGAAGTAATTAAAAAAATTGAACTGTGGTTTAAAATAAATAAAATGAAATAAATGAATCTAAAACAAAAATATTAATTTTTAGTACCAAAAATAAGAAAATTGATAGAAGATTCAGAAAAAAAATTATTTAAATGAGAAAGAAATTGAAATTGTTAAGGAAATTGATTTTTTGGGGGTGGTATTGACAAAGGACTTGAATTGGAATAGGCAGATAGAAAGAGTAAAAAAGAAGGTGAGTTCGGAAATAGGGATTTTGAGAAAATTGTCGCGAACAGTCCCCGGAGATATATTACTGGGTCTATATTATCCATTTATATACAGTCACTTGACCTATTGTAATAGCATTTGGGAAAATCTAAATAAGAAAAATACCAGACTAATTAAATCGCTACAGATTAAATTTATAAAAATAATTGAAAAAAAAAAAAGTTTAAATCAAATTACACTATTTAGTAAATATGGTATTCTACCAACAGATAAGATATATAATTATAGTATACTAAAAATAATGTTCAAAAGAATAAAAGAAAATAAACATATAAAGAATATTGAATTAATAGACTATGAAAACAATCGAGCTTACAGAAGAAGAGATCAATATAGACTACCAAAAATCAGAACGGAATTTTATAACAAGGACATTGAATATTCGGGCTTAAGGAGTTGGAATAAAATACAAACACTCTTAACGACATAAATAATATTAATCTATTTAGAAAAAAAAATATTAGATTATTTGCTAAGAGGTGATTTTGCGCCATTACATTGTTAGGGTCCTCAGCCTGTTAAATCGTATGATTTTTAATAGGGACCCGTCACAATGGATTGTGGTTATTTGTATTTTTTTGTTTTTGTTTTTTGAATTACAGTGTTATTGTATACATATGTATTTTCTAAGTAAAATGGAAAGTTGCTACAACCATTATGACAAATAAATAAAAATTGTTTGTTGTTGTTTGTAAATTGTTGTGAAACTGAATAAACCAATTAGCTTACCTCCATACACACAGGTCCAAACAGCTACGAATATCGTAATTGTGCGAAGCATTGTAGTGTCTTTCGAAACGTACGTCAGAATTTGAATCTAGTGGTAGATTTACGCACGTCCACGTTCGATGATTTCAAACCAGAATGCTTTATGATAGTAATGGTACAATCTCCTGTAAACAAATTATCAACATCACATATAACGTTAACGAGTTGTTTTCCTCCTCTACGTTGCGCTTATCAAAGTGTATATGTTATATACCAGTATCGGTATATTTGTTTATCACTGTTTATGGGTTATTCAAACTCACACTCATTTATCCAGCCTGACTTACTTAGAATTATCAGTCAAATGAATGAATAAAACGTAGAGAATGTAAGATTTAAAAAGCCACACATTCAACTTCTAGTGACACGGAAAATTCTCTAGAAAAACTTTTAGATCTTTGATCTTTTAAGTGGAAATCTGTCGTCGTTTCAATATCAGTAGGGAAATCCCCAAATGCAGATTTAGGGTTGTCAGAGGAGGTCAAGTAACCGTTTAACAATTTCTGGCAATTCATCAGTCGACTATTTCTTTTTCAAAGATAATTCAATTGAATTGAGAGGGGAAAATAGCCAAAGATGCCAATTTCCTGGCGCACTTTTTCACCTTACGAAATCATTGCTAACTATAAGCAGAAACACTGAAATCTTGTTTAAATTTGCGAAACCTTTGAACTTATTTTAATAGGCTTGTGGGAGTATGTTATACATTAAACATCTTCAACGGTAAATAAAGGGAAATGTTTACACAGTTAGGACAGCTCATTAGAAATTTACAGCTTCCAATTTATTGCCAGTAAACAAATGTGTTTAACTACTTTTTGTACTAGTAATCAAGTGTTTTAACTAGTACAATTAATTGACTAACTACTAATTATTAAACAATATGCATATTATTGTTAAAGGGTAGAAGTGGGTTTTGTAACATTTTCCGCGTATATAAATTTTGCAATTATTATTCTAATTTGTTTTTTAAATTTATTAATTTTATTAATTTATTTAATTTTTCTTTGTTTGTAAGCATATGAATGTAAAGGCTGAAAATAATAATATAATAATAATTAAAAACAACAATTAAGAAGAATTGAATATAGTAGCATAATTAACAACTTTCCACATATTATTTTCATGTCCCGCGGAAATAATATCCTTTCTAAATATTATTTTTGTGGAAGATGAAATAAAATTAAATAATTAGGATAAAGGCACTGTATTTGTTTACATAAACAACAACTGTTGTTAAACTGTTGTTTAACTGTACATAAAAACAACTGTTGTTTACATACGTGAGAAGTTATCAACGTTGATGTAAAAAGCCTCGATGTCTAGAAAAGACTATACTAGGAAGGGCTAATTGGTTTGGATTCTTTCCCTAGGTACTTGAATTTTTTTTTAGACAGGATTAGTGGGGGGGGGGGGCCTTAACCTCCAATTGAAACTCTGATTACCTATAATTTTTTGAAATGATCCCCCACCCCCACTTAGGAATCACTGACATTAATTCTACAGCTTTAAATGCCTACTTATTTGGAAATGTTACGTTCCTTTTAAGGTCGTACCGAATTAGAATATTTACTATTTTTAATATGCAATGAAAACAAATCAACATAAAAACGAATACTGATTAATTCTAACATTTTGCTATTATAATAACCTATCCATATAAATAGTATAAAATAAAATATAATGCAATATAAAATGTAAATAAAAATGTATATAAAATGTCAAATTATAATTGTGCAGTAAACCTGTCTAAATTGACAACCTTTGAAACTGGATTGCAATGGGGTCAATATAGACAGGTGGCCACTATATACGACAGGCTTTGTTATAGGCCTGACTCAGTCCCTACCAGTTCTCTCTTGTTAAAGGTGGTCGTTTCATTCAAGTGATCAATTCACCAGCTTCCACTGTATATGTCATCTTATTAAATTTTATCCTTCAAAGTAAAAGTGAAGTCAAATCCTGCGAGATAAAAATTTTCTGATTAATATATTTTCGAATATTTCTCAATTGACATATTTCGCATGTTTCCGAATTAACATTTTCGTGCGTTCGTTTTAAATAATTAATTAACATTGCTATTATCGTTTTAAAAGCAAACTGCCTCTGTGAACAATTATAACCTGTTAGATGTAAGTGCGTTCTAAAATAGGGTTTTCCAATCTTTTTGGGAAGCGAGCCAATTAAAAATTTCAATAATAATAATACATAAGAGCAGGTGTTTCACGAAGAGGGTCCGGAAAGGAATATAGTAGTCATTGGTCAAAGTAATGATATATGAGAAATAATCAGAAAAGAGAGGAAAATTTAGCTATAACAATTTCACTCCCAGGAAGTAATAATTTCATAAAAATATTAATATTAACTTTTATACGCTCCCCAATCCAAAAAATGTC
>QLNU02015255.1:0-12056 GCA_006491805.2 Dysdera silvatica | reverse complement strand
AAATAACTTTGATTTACATTTCATTTGTTATTTTTTTTAAACCTTAAATTGTGTTTCTTACAGTAACCTTTCCCCCTTCGTCCTATATAGGGGAAAGTGTTATACCTTGACAAATTTTGATTTTGTTTCTAATTTGTCATATATAACTAGGATATCAAGTAACAAGTTGATCACTTCACAAACTCAATAGACATTATTACAAAAATATTTAGAGGCTGAACTTCAATAAAAATAACTTTAAAACCATTTTTGTTAAACCAAATCAAATTGTCCCTAGGTACATACACTTGATGTACCTAGGGACAGTTATTCATAGGTGTCAATCCTTCTGATTTACTTAGAAGGCTTCCGATTTTTTATCGGTCTTCCGGTCGGAAAACGATTTTCGGCGATTTCGTCTAAAATCCCAGTGTTTTTAAAAATACTCATTTTTTCAACCTGTCCCCTGAAAGCATCCCTACATTGCGTCAGGAGGGAGGTCTAGCCACGCTTAAGTACAAATAAACAATGCCAAAGAACTTTATCGGGCATGTATTATAAGTTAGTGAAAGATAGGAAACCTACTCATAATCTAACGGCAGATCGTTAATTTTTGTACAAAGCCGTGAAGAAGGGAGGGAAAAGGTCCTGTTTATACAATAGGCCTTCATTTCATCCCCCTTTTCGTAACCACCCGCGATCAAGCCATTTGTACCACTAAACTGACCATTAACTTCGGATGAACACGAAGTGGGACGTGGGGAATCACTGGGATACAGCTTATCCCCGTCCCATTCTTTTGGGTGGGACACCATATATCTGCTGGGATGTATGGTGTCCCACCCGTAAGCTAAAGGTTAAATAATGCAGTTAATACTCCTTCACGAAAATCAGAACTCTTTTTAACTTTCAGTTTCATTTTCTTATTTTCTTTTCATCTGGACTGTCAGTTAAAGTTGTAGACTTCCCCCTATGGCCTTGTTTTCCAGTAAGCTTTTTTACGAGCTTCAGCTTTTGGGAATGGCCGTATAGTTTCAGGAGTCACCATGATGGAGTTAAGTTTCTTTGGGCTTGGTGTCAAGGCTGAACAATTATTGATAACTGAACTGGTGCTGCTCCTAAGGTTGTTGGTTGAGGTGAACCCCATGGTTAATTGTCTGATATCAAGGGTGACCTAATGTTTATATAGGCTCAGAACGATCAGTGACAAATTCAGGTGAGAACATGTGATCCTCAAAAATGTTTTGATTTAGAGGAAAAAGGCCAGTCACCTGAAATCCTATAACAACGAAACAGAGGAAAAGATGGATTGTTCTTTATGATATTCATAATAGCAGAAGTGATATTTTTTCATTACTTTTCCCATTATTTAAAGCACCTACAAAGAAACAACTATTTCATTAATGTACCTGGGGACATCCCTAGGTACATCTCTACACTTTTTTTTAAAAAAAGGACAACAGTTGGTTATGCGTTAAAAATAGTGTAGACCTAGCCATGGCTTGAATGGTGAAATAAACTAATAATTCAACCATTAGTTCGACTATATTCATATATTACTAGTAACTAAGTAATTATAAATGGAAACAAATCTTTAAATTATGGCTCAAAATTTATTATTGCTAAACAAAGGAGATCCAAATCAAAGCAGCTGGCATAAACAAATATACAAAACACACTAAAGAAGCAGTGTTACCACATGATAAAACTCATATTTTCCTTCATTTTCCCCAAAATATGATCTTTACCCCCAGGTACAACACTCTCTCCTAATGCAATTTTCTATTATGGAAGTAAGTTTTTCCGCTCCAAAAATAATTTTCCTTTTGCCAAAGTTCATTTTTCCTGCTCCGAAAATCGAGTTTTCTGCAATGAAAGTAGATTTTTCTGCTACAAAAATGGGTTCCTGTTATAAAGGTTTATTTTCCTGCTATGAAAGTTAATTTTCCTAATATAAACCTTGTTAGGCAAGTGTGGTTCTGAACTTCTAAATGAAGTCGCCAAACTGATTTTGTGCTTAGTTTGACATTCTATTGCTCTTATGATATTCCTGTTGGTCCCTGTTGTGATTTTGCAGGACGTTTTGTTTTATTTTTTCAAGAAGAAACTATTTTATTCTAATGGGTTTTTTTTCATAATTTAATTGCCGTGTATATGTTGCAGATGAATATTTTTGGTGTGTTTTATAAATTTGATCTGTGTTATTTTATTTTCTGTGACTAATCACACTAGCTATTATGAGCACTGACTGCTAGCAGTCCCCTTCAAGCGGGGCCATTGTGATTGTGGTGCTCTCACACCCTACAGACACTTAATTAGGGAAAACACTGTGGAGCAAAACGACTTCGCAACTTTTTTCTTTCACAATGTAGTACAGCCACTTTTCCCAAACTTTTTTTTCTTGGGAGTACAGTGTTACAGTAATTTTTTTTCCAATTTTTTTTTCAGCACAATTTGTTCATTGATGGTCATTAGGAGAAATTATCCCATGATTTTTTATCTTTAAAAGAAATTTATTTCCCATCAACTTGGAGACAAGGGTAATTCAAGTTTACAAAAAAAATAAATAAATAAATAAAATAATGTGGTTTTGAAACATGTTGGCTGTTTTTAGAATAATCTGCTCACATTGTCATGTTTGGCTACTTTTAAACACTTCACCAAAAAATCACCAGATCAGAACTGAAACTATACCCCACTCAAATTTTTTTCGCTTTCCAAAACTACCATTTTATACATGTAGCTAAGTAATGGCTATAATGCATTATTTTTAAGATACTTTTGTTTTTTAATCAGAATTGTCTAAAATTTTCATCACATCTGAACTGAATTTTAACAAAATCTGATTGACATGATTTAATGTTAAAAATAAAAAAAAAAGAATTATGGTTTGGAAAAAAATCTAGATGACTAACATCATTATCTTGAGTTAAAATGCTTCATACTTTTTCATGCTCAATGTTCATTGCATTTTGATTTCATTATTTTCAAATATAAAATTGCATTAATAAACATTTTATTTTGAAAATTTTATACTATGTGCACGATCTCATCTTGATTGACCCAGAATGTCCCTTGCCGTCCTTGTGCCATATAAATACAACCAGCTTATTTTGAAAATTTCATCTGCTTAAGATCATAAAAGATTAATATCCTTTCTTTGCATAGCTGCCGATTTTTAATACTGAATGATTATACAGCAAAACATCATTGTTGTGGACAAGTAATTTCTAAGCTTGGTTTTTTACTATTTTCTTGAAAATTGCATAATTTCTACATAAGTTTATTATTTGGTGCAAACAAAGCTTTTATATATTTCAGGAACTGCAGCATGTTCAAATGGGAGGTTTCACTGTGCAAATACTGGTTACATTTCTATGGACATTCCATCAACAAGAGTAAATGATAATATATGTGGTAAGTAAATTTTAGTAATATTGCCAACCAATATCTTATTTTGCACGTTCCAAAATTAGTTTATAAATTCTTGCAATTAACTTTTATTAAATCTAAGGGTATGGAGTTTCAAAGTATTGAAACCACAACCCAGTGATTACTGATTCAAGTTGTCAATGTGCAATCAATATTCTTCCCTTTAAGCTTTTGTACTTAAACGAAGGAAAAAAAGATTCTGGTTTGAACCTAAATGTATAGCATATTAGAAAGCGCGCGCGCGCACACACACACATATATATATATGTGTGTAAGTTAAATTTAAAATGTAACTTCCATTTTTAAGTATTTCTCCATTTCATGTTAAGCAAAATTTTAACATTTTGAAATATATTTTTATTGTAAAATTTTGATTTTTCATTTCTATCAGTAAAAGTTTTCAAATTATCGTTTAAAGTCATGTGTCATATCTTATTTAACATCTCTGTTAATTTATTCTTATAAAATACCTTTTTTAGATTGCTGTGATGGTAGTGATGAATTTAGCAGCAATATTGAATGTAGCAACCAGTGTTCGTGAGTATATATTTTGCATGTGTTTGTTCTTTAGTAAGGTATGTATGGATAGAAAATAAAAACACAAAAATGAAAAATAGAGAAAAAGAAGACATCAAGTGTCACCAGGATCCATAACTGTTATTTTGAAACGTGCAAGGTTTAACAATACAATATTTTGGGAGTCAACGGTTTCCCTTGTCAAATGAAGGCAAAATTCTTCTTTTACTTGACAGAGAGCAGTTGGCTCCCAAAACACGTTGTGTTCTTAAACCTTAGACCAGAGGTTTTTAAACTGGTCTGCAAAAGCTTGAAAAAATTCTTGACCTGATCTTGTTTACGTTAAAAAGAAATATAAAATACAGTTGAACAATGTAGTCCAAACTCGGAATTCAACTTTCGAATATTAAGCCTAATATAGCAAGGCTTATATGTGAAATTTTGCACCAGCCTTCTCATTAGTGAATTCAGTGTTTAATGTTGTTATATTTTGAACCTTAAATATAATCAATTTAATAGGCATACTATAATATGAACTGTATTTGTGTATTCCTTCTTTTCAAATTTGAGGGCACTAATTGAGCAACTATAAATAGATATTTGAAGCACTTTTAGGTCTTCGTTTCGGGGTGTAGTGATAATGACAATTTACTACATTGTGGGTCAGCAAATGGCACTACTTCACTGTATTGCAGAAAAATGAGTATGCACTTACCAGGAGACATGTGGTCCCATGATGGTGACCTAATTGTGTTTTATTTTTTCATTTGGCGCAGAATGATCCTTGCTGTCCTTGCTCCATAAAAATTCAACCAACCAACTTTTCCATTTGCATTCTTAACTGCTAATAGTAAGAGTACTTGAAAACAGCATTCTTTCTATGTCTCTTCCCACTATATTGTTTTAACTTTTGATAACTTCTATTAAATAAGTGCCATTTTTGGCCAGATAATCATGTGCAAATTGTTTTTCAATATAGTGAAGTGGCTTTATTTGTCAACTCACAATGTAGCAAATTGTCATTATTGCTTTAGGGGGTTGCAATATCCCAAAAATGTTTAAGGGTTATCCATAGTAAAGAAATGTTTAAGAACCACTGTTTTAGACCAGTTAAGTTTACAGAATATGAACAAAAAATATGTACTTGCAATGACAAAGCCTTCTATGCAAAATACAATGTACATTGAAGAGCCAAAACGACCATCTCCACCGTGTACGAATGGTCTCACCTGAATGACCAGGTGCAAAAGGTATTTTATTGCTGTCGATAATTCTGAGGTATAATTGTCTTGATTTTGTTTGTGTGTGATGAGTAATGTTGCTGATATAAACGAATTTGATAGAAGACTGTAATGGCCTGACGATTTGGAATGAGTTATCTCTAAAACTGCATAGCTCATCGGGTGTTCATGTGCTGCCGTTATTAGAACCTATGCAAAATGGATGGATGACTGCGAAACTAGCAGTAGACTGCAATGCATTGGATGTTCATGTGTCGTCAATGAAACTGGATGTCGGAGGCTGTTCTGCTTGGTGAAATTAAATCGGCGACAACCAGTGGCTCAACTGACAATCGATTACAATGCAGGTCCAAGTAGAAGTGTTTCGGAGCACACAGTTCGGTAAAATGAATCATGTTTCCTGCTTCATTGCCTTGATGACTGTATCAGAATACATGGTCTTCCAGACAAATACTTCCTCGATGTATGTACCATGAGTCATAAGCAGGCCAGTAGTTTCGGTATTATGGTTTGTGGGGCATTCTCATGGGCGTCTCTGGGACTGTTGATCGTGGTAGAATACACCATGAAAGCTGTTAACTATTTCAACGTTTTTCATTGTGGACTAGTTGCACACTTACATGGCATCTGTACTCTCCACTGGGAATGTAGTCTTCCATCAGGACAATGCTTCCTGTCACAAGGCCAGAATTGACCTACTACTTGAGTATACGGATGAATTTCAGTTGATGTCCTGGCTGCCTGACTCAGTGAATCCCATAGAGCACATGTGGGATGTCATGCAACGGCAGTTCATAGCACAAAATGTACTATCCCCCAGAATATCCAGGAATTGTGTGACCGCTGCTTGTATGTCTGGCACCATTTGTCTCCAGCCACCTACCATACACTTGTGGCATCCATATGAAGGTGGGTTGCAGCTGTTTTGCTTGCCAAAGGTGGAGCAAAATACTGTTAGGTAGGTGATCATAATGTTTTAGCTCTTCGGCGTATGTAGTACCATCTTACTTTTGTTATGAGAGATTTCCTGCTTTTATGTCAGTGAAGCAGCCTAATAATTGGATCTGTTTTGCTTATAGAAATCATTTACTTCAGTTCTTTTTTTTTAATAATTTTAAAACTTCTATGTGATGTAATGCATAAAAGCAGTAAATGTCTATATATGAATTAATATATGTTAATTTATATTAATTCTTAAATGCAAAATCAGGATATTTAAACTTACATAAGAAAGCTTTCTTAATGCACCATTCAGTCAAAAATACTGTGTTATATTGGTCAGGTAAATTACAATGACTCAATTTCTTATCTAGTATCTTCAATTAAATAGGAGAATGATATAAATCACAAAAGGTTGCATTTCTCCTGAAAGTACTTAATAACTACATTTAAAGAGTGGAACTGTATTTGTCCCTGAACTGTTATTAGTTAGTACATATTCAAATGCAATTTATTTACAATTGAAATTGTGGTTTCAAAATTTCAAGCCGATTGGGCTGAAATCCAAATTTGGCTAAGAATGGACATTTGTGTTATGAACGAGTAGTTAAGTTACATCTATTTTAAATGACTGTATGATTAGTTCTAGGGTATGAAACGAAAACAACTCTTCCATACCTATATTCGTTGTATTTTGTCATACAATATGATCACTATTCGAAAGTGTGGATTAGTAGTACAATGTGGATAACGCACCTGACTACGGATCATGAGGTTTTCGAATCTTGGCTGGCTAACTCAAATTAGGTAGTGTAATAGTTACATGTTTGCCTAGCTTTCGACTATCCCGGGTTCAACTCCCAACTGTGCCAATAAAAAAAGTAAAAAATGTTTTCCGTAGTTCGGGGGTTGGTTCCCTAGGCCTTAAAATGTTCGGATTTCTCAGAAAACTGCAGGACCTGGCGGTGCCTAACCCTTGCTGTTTTTATGTCATAAAACTCAAACAGTTTGATAATATGTATGATTTATCAATATTGGTCGTATTTTTAAATCACATTAGTGAACTTGGTAAGCAAGCTAAAGAAGAAGCAAAGCGGCAAGAAGAACTTTTTAATAAAGGATATAGTTTATGGCAGGAATACTCCATTCAAGGGAAACAAATTAAAGAAGAAAATAAGGTAAGTTTTTGTCATAAATGTTATAGTGAATTTGAGGTTTATTTTTAAGGTTTGCTTCATATTGAAGTTAAAATAAGTTGTGTATAAGTAAGTTTGTTTGGTGTTATGTCACTTCCTGTGTTCATATTAAGTCATCACTGGTTATTACAACCCTTTTATTTTCGTTTCATAACCAACACTGAATTGATAGTGTCCATTGAAAAATGGACTCTTTGGCCATGATTAAATAAAATTGACATGAAGCCATTTCAAAAACCAACAGGCTTTACAGTGGTAACACATTAGCATATTGTGTGGTTGTCCTGGGTTCTACTTCCAACTGCATCTAAAAAAGAATGCTCACCGACTGTCTGTTCCCCTTAGCCTGAGGGGATCGGTTTCCCAGGCTTTAAGAAGTTCAGCTTCCTTGTGCAGAAAACTGCACGTTCTGGTGCAGCATCACCTTTGCTGTCTTTGTACTGTAAAACTTAAAAACTTACTACTGTAAAACAGAAAAAGGCAACAGGTGTTTATTGAACATGAAGAGATTAAATAAACAGCATGAATGAATTACTACACCTTATTTAATTCAGCAGTTTTTATTAAATGAATAACCTATAAATAAAAACACAGTGATCACTTATTAACCAACACAAGAATGAGAGTCGTTAGTTTGGCATTATCTGCTCTTGGCCATAATGGTTATGTCATATTCTGAGGGCATGTTTCTTTAAATAAAATTGAATTTGGAAACCTAAGTCTCTAGTAGAAAGATAATGGAGGCTATTTTATTGTGGTGTAGTTATTGATCACTCTTGGAAAACACTTAAGAGGGGTGCATATTGACTTTTGTTGTCCTTACACCATAAAAATTCAAGCAATCAACCATTTTTAACAAGTTGGCTTCAAAGGGGTATGTCATTTGAGTGAATGTAGCATTAACCTTCTAACCATGGAGTGTGTGAGACTAATGTTGCTTCAAAGAACTGATTCTCTTGTCTATTTGTTAGCTCTATATATCTGGTAGGTAATTAAAATATTCTTCTTTTTTTTTTTTTTTTTTTTTTTGAAAAAAGAGCTTTTAATTTTAATTTTTTTCAAATACCATTCTGTTGTTTAGAAGTATAGAATGATCATAATTAAAGTTGTCTTATTCAGAGTACATTTTAGCTCTAACCGGTAAGTGAATTGGCCATATATATAAACTTACTTTAGTGCAGAATGATGCTTGCTGATCTTATGCCCTAATAATTTAACCAGGCAAATATTATCTATGTTGAAGTTTGGACTATGTTTAGTTCTGTATCAAGTTAATCACTGTCTTGTATTAAAATGTAGAATTGAAATAAATTTGAGAAAAGGTGCATGGGAGTTGAATGATTTTATATTTGCAAGGTGGTTTATTTTTTAAAATATAGGTGTTCAAATCTACTGCATTATGACAGAAACTTCAATTCCTGAGTATTTTTGGGAAAAAAAAAAGAGATAAGTTTTTGGAAAGATGGGTTTTTTTATAACTATTAATGAACTTTCTATTCTTATAATAAGTTCCTGTGTAGAAAGAAGTGTGAAGAGGTGAACATTTTTATCCTGAGTCAAGTACATCTTACAAACCCAATTTCTTGCCAGCTTGGGACATCACTGCTAAACATTGTAGGCAAAATGTTGCTTGACCTTGTGTCATAAAAATTCAACCAACTATATAGTTGAACTGATTTTCTTTCTTCCAACTGTAAAGAATACATAACTATAATGCAGTTGACGTCTAAATTATTATACACATCACTAATACTCAAGAATTATATTTGGGTTCTTTGCCATAAAAATCTAACCAACCAATCAACAAACTTTTTATTTATTTGTATATAATGACTATAAGTAATAGGGTAAATCCAGAAATCTTTCAAGGTGGGGAGGGCAATTGTTCCTGGTGCCTCCCCCTTGATCTGAATGAGCATCCCCCTTGAAGCGTATCCAAATGGGGGGTGATAGTCCCATTCCCCTTTCCCATGTAATCTGTTAACACTTTACCTACCTCTTGCAACTATATATATAGCTTATTAATAGGCTTCCGGTAGGTAAAGTCTTAACTGAAAAAAAAAATTCCCATCGCTCAGTTAATGTTCTCTTACCGTTCAGCAAATTTCTGTTATTGTGTTTTTATTTACATGCTCAGTTAATTTTCTTCAAACTACAACCAAAATCAGAATGTGGTTTTCTTGTAATCTCAATGTTTGTGCAGTTGTGAAATTTTCTGTATGTAAATGAATAAAACATCATTGTTATTAAAAAATTTATTCTATCAAATTTAATTTTATACTGAAATCCTTCATGAGTTTTATTTTACTTCAGAAATTCAAGATTTCAGATTAATTTGAATATTTTAATCGTGTTATCATTTTTTCTTGTGTTTTAAACAATTTCTTGTCAATTTTTTTTTTGTGTAATTTTCAATTAATATATATTTAATATCTAAAGATAAAATTAAAAAATATGCAACTGGAGCAAGAAACAGCAGAAAAAGTTACAACTGAAAAGGAAGGTAAGATGTTTTATCAATTTATAAAATATTTGTAAACTATTCTATATTGATTCATCTAAACATGCATGTTTATAGATTTGTATGCTTCTCAATGTTAGATGATCATACCAAGTGATTTCCCTTAATTTTTCAGGAAAAAATTCTATGTAATGAAAATTTCAACACTCACTCTCTCTCTCTTTTCACACACTGAAATTCAAATTATAAATCTGATGCATGGGAAAACCATGTAGATCTATAAATGTGTAATTTTAACATACTTTAGCAATTCTAATTTTTTAATAATATTTATTAGAGACTGGATTACATGCACTAAAAAATCAGCAGAATATGCATTTATATACACATAAGATGATAAAATACTTCATTTCAGATGCAGAATGACCATTGCTGTCATTTCGCCATTAAAAAAAAAAATTAACCAATTAACTTTATTGCAAAAGGGAATACATTATATTATCAGATGTGCAACTCTTCAGAATCTCTAATGTATTGAATCAGCTGACTGAAGGGATGAAATGTGGATTTGAAGCTTACGTTAAGGGAGATCAGTATCCCATATTAAGATTTGTTTGCATAGAATGCAAATCCCTTTTCTAAATGTGCTAACTAGGGAACTCCACCAACTGTCACTCACCAAATGCCACAATTTTTTGCATGTAGTAAGATATGGTAAAACTATCACCTAAAATGCTAAAAAATTTCTCTATCTTGGAATAGATCAAAAGATATGACATCTTGAATATTAGTAAAGTCAGCAGCATTTGGCTGTAACCCGCCCATTTGGCGACACTGAAGCTGATTTCAGGCTAGGCTTTCTTTCATTTAATTTAGACAAGACCACACTATCGCTGTAGGGCATTTGGCAGAAATTTTTAATTGTGGCAGAGAGGTCTACCTTTAATTTAGTGCTGAATTTGAGGGTGGGGAGCACGGGATGGGAGGCCTTTTCCCTCTATTTTTGCAGATGTCAACATTAGGCGATTCCCCCCGAGTTCTTTCCTTTCAATCCAAGCATTATTCGTTGAATTAGAATGGTGGAGGGAGGTACACTTATAAAACCCACATAAAATTCCGATGACTGTAACATTGTTTTAGCAACTGCAAAAAGTTCCATCGTTACATTCATTTCACTTTGAATTGTTGCTGTAGTTGGATTTCCAAATTCAGCTTTAACTAACTTTAAAAAACACATGGCAACATTTGAAAAATTCTAGTATCATATCTTTGTTCTTTATCGATATCTCAGGCGTTCGGACGTTCTCCCAAAGCGTTTAATATAAACAACTTCGTGAGATTTGTTTTAACTTGGCGAGATCTCTTTAGCTTGGCGCGTTAAAAACTCTATATTCATGTGACCATATCTTCTGTTCTATTCTAAGATAGAGGAAAATTTTAACGTTTTAGGTGATAGGTATACCACATCCTACTACATACAAAAAATCGTGGCATTTCATGAGTGACGGTTGGTGGAGTTCCCTAGCAAATGTGACATAGCACTTAAAGGGTAAAAAATATAACTGAATATATTTTCTTTAATTTTATTACTGTATGCATGAATAAATAATTATATTAATAACCTTATAAAATTTAGAGTCAATCAAAAAGCAGAACTTTTTCAGGTATTTTAATTTACTACCTCAAACTTAGCTTTTGAAAGACAGCGTAAATAGTTAAATATTTATTTCTGTAAGTAACATGGTTCACTGTATACATAAATCATCGAAGCTCCATAAAGCTTTGCAGAACCAGCTATTGTATCTAAGAAAATCACGAAAGCAAATTCTCAGCAATTACCGATTCCAAAAAATTATTCTTCTAGTAAAAAGCAATCAAACCATTTTATTACTATTTAAAATTTAAATTGTGCTTATTCACAATATAGGGGCCTTGTTGTGGTGCAGTGGTAACATGTTTGCCCAGTGCGCCATTGATTAACCCAGGTTTGATACCCAGTGGTGCCGAAAAAAAAAAAAAGAATGCTTTCTGACAAGCTGTTCCTTTCAGTCCAGGGGTTGGTTGCCTAAGTCTTAAGAGGTTTGGATTCCTTCGAAAACTATGGGTCCCTGGCACAGAATGACCATTGCTATCCTTGTATCATAAAACAAGCACAATATTTATGTGTAAGGTAACATTTTGTATATTTTGTTTTACTTACAATTTGTATACTATTGTTTAAATTTGAGAATGCGTAGCCAGTTTGTCATTTTTATAATTTGAATTGTAACGATTCCAAAAAAAAAAAAAAAA
>QLNU02015254.1:9939-25346 GCA_006491805.2 Dysdera silvatica | reverse complement strand
GGTACAGAGCTACAACTCCATATCTTCATATATATATGCACAAAATTTCGTTGCAGTGCGAATTACAACTCCCCTCAACCTCCCCTCCCTGCGTACGCCAATACGTCTATAAACAGCTGTTTCCTAAAATGAAAAGTTAGGACCAGAATAACTGACGTCCACCTTGGAAACACTTTTAGGATTGTAATATCAAAAATAAAGACTTGCAAGTGCCAAACAGTGCCAAAATTCTCGCTAAAAGGTTTATTTCGCTCTACATGTTAATAACTAAAAGTATTGTAAGTGTTTCTTGCTTCCATGCTTATTTTACATTGTAAATGTATAATATGTAATACATATGTTTTAGTCCCAGAAGCGGATCCACAAATATTTTTGGGTGGGCATGCAAAACTAATATAGAAACCTAGGAAAAAATATTAGCAAAAGTTCATCTCCTGGGGGCATCCTTCGCGCCGCCTTTTTGTTAATCTTCTAATATTGCTGATACAGTAGAGTACCCGCGGACCTACAAGAATAAGCAAAATTGGTCCTCGGACTGAAAAGGCTGAAGACCCCTTCTGTATGGGCAAGCTGACAAACATGGCGCCAGAACTCAGGAGCGTGATACGGCTTTAGCGGCCCTCAAAAATGCTTTAACGTAACATAACGATTAAAAACGAAACTGACCGGAGTTTAGCATTACAAAATGAATTTTTTCACTGGTCCAAACGCCAAAGGTAAAGAGAAGATAATGAAATTAAAAATAGACATTTCCAAACAACGTTATCTAGGGATATATATCAAACAGTTGGCATTTCTTGTTTAACTTCGATGATGCGAATAAATGAAATGGTTTTATTTAGGTTCACTGACGCATTGTAAACACAAAGAAGAGCCAATACAATATGATTATAAATTTCTGCTTCTTAGAACTTCGTAGTAAGTTCTTTTTTTGTCAGAAACGAGGGGTCTCTGTAATGTCTATATCCAGATAGCAAAAATTGTCCTTGAGATGTCCTGAGGACGTTCTGGACATCCGCGGGATGTCCCTAGGGCAATTTTTGCTATGTGGGTAAAGCCACGAAAATAAACATTATAACCTGCATAGTCTACTGATGCCAGTGCATTTAACCAACAACGTGTATATTTATTTCGACCACGATTTAAAAGTTTCTTGTGCGTTATGGGAAATATAACGTTACACACACGAAAGGTCAATTGATTAAATACTCTGGGAAAGTACATACGGACTATTAAAAACTTGCTTATTGGTGCTTGTACTCCATTTTTTAGCGGCCCTGAGCGGCCATCCAGCTCGCACTTTCCTAAGCACGGCCCTGCCATGACGGTTAGTAGGAAAGTACGTCATCGTACTCTTTCTAGAAAGAAACCTGAGGCCGTAGAAATGATTTGGAAGGCGTTAAGACCCTATTCCCTTTACTAACTGTCAAGATTCTACTCTAATACTCCTAAAAAGTTTTTACATTAAGACTCCATTTTCTTTGAACATTCAGCTAAAGAGGGATGACCAAATCCTTTCCTTTAGTCAATCGCAGAAACTGTAACAACTCGAAATAGTACATACTTTTCTGCCTCTTCTGATATGGTAAACAGTTACAACGAAATATTAGGCTTTGTAAAAAGAGAATCTAACGGTCCCTCGTTCAAGGTCAACGAACAACTCAAAATGGAACTCTTTCCGTGCGAGTTGGAAAACAGCGATGAAACATCAAAACCCTTACATATATCAATTAACGGAAATCAGAATAACTTAGAGCCTTAACGTTTTACACAGCAGGATGCAGCACTGTTTTCTACATCTAGTTGTACCATTAACTTATTTTCACCAAATTTTGAGTTGTAACATGATCATATCGCAAGGGTGCAATATGATTATGTGTTTGTTACCCCTGCCCTTCTCTTGTCCTTTCGAAACAAGGAGAAAATCTTCCAATTACACACATTTCTTGCGTTTCCTAAAATTTTGTGTGGCTGCCGTTCAGTCTGAAGCGAGCGCCCAAGCTTCACGTTTTCCTACCAAATTCACCATTAACAATTCCTGAATGTGGAATCCTGGTCCAACATGTGCAATCCTGGCCCCTAGAAACAAGTAGCACAAAACTTTTTGACGGGAACGCCTATCAATTTACCAAATAGGCATGTGGACAAAAACTTAACTCAGGATGTTTAGATACCACACTGAGTTTACGAGCGGAAGTGATACTTCCCTAAACCTACACACTCCAGATGCCCTCAAGACTCCTGGAAAAGCTGAACGGACCAATGTACGTTCGAATTCTTGCATGTCATGAAAGATGGTCCCCTAACATCATCCCCTTTAAAATTTCATAGACTTCACGTAGTAGAGTCTCGCAATTTCCCCTATCGACAAGCCAAGCTATTAGCAGCTGTAAGAAGTAAGAAAAACAAAATTTTCATCCCGCCAATTTCCCGCAAAGTGTTTCATGTGTTTATGTTCCCCCCCCCCCACCTCTACCGGCTGCCCTGAAGAAAATTATAAAAGTCATTCCACGTGAAATCGCCCAATTTTATATTAAATGGTTGCTCAACCATTTTGTTAATTTTTTATATTTTCACCATAGGTGGTCTTGCTAGTGACTTGCTCAAAACTACTTTTGAAATTTTTTATCTGCCGCCATTTTGGATTTACACCCACTTTTCTTTGCAGCGGCAAGCAAAAATGACCGTTTACAAGGGTTTTGTAAAAAAGCTGCTGTGTGGTTTCTATTACAGATAGCATATTCTGGTTTTCACTGTCTTAAAATAGAGATACTGGCCTTTTAGAAAATGTATATGTATGTAAGATGAAATTTTGCTAACTGAGGCTTTAATGGGCTTAAAGATAGCCCTCAAAATGAAAAATTCTGCCGATTTTAAAGATCTGTAAAATCAAAAGGACTTGAAACTACAGAATGGATTTTTTTTTCAAGTACTATAACTAGAAGAGTCTCCAGCTATGGTGAAAAATCCCGCTGTAAGCCTTCTGGCCGATTTTGTCTCCGGAAATTAATTGAAAAATTTGTGAATTTCAAAGACAAATATCTCAAAACCTGCCAAAAATAAGAATTTTTGGCCATGGATACTCTTACTAGTATTTAATAAAACCTATGAAATTCATTTTTGGAATCACACTCACGTTCATGTTAATGACTGTCAAATGTCTCTAAAAATGATAACTTGAAAACATGGTAAAAGTAAGCTTAAAATGGCTTCATTTCCATTATTTTATAATCTAAAAATTTTATAAGGGTAAAAAGAATTTAAGAATAGGAATTTTGCATCATATAGATTTATCTATATTTTAATACATGATGTAGTGGAAAAACAAAACAAACTAAAATAAAAAGTATAAAATTAAAACCAAAAGGGAAAAATAAAACTAATGTTATGGGGGATTTATTTTGAATAGATTTTTATTTATTTATTTTTATAATTTAGTTATATTAATATCATTTATGATTTAAAGTAAATAGAATAATTAATGAAAATTAAATGAAGTATATTATAGGTATTTTATAATTAGTTTGGTTAAATTTTTTAGTTAGTTTTCTTATTGTGATTTATTTTTATTTTTGAGAACATTAAAACCCCATTTCCATAACATTAAATATTAAATTAGTTTACCCAGAATAAATTTGTAAATTGCCCGTTGATACTGGTTAGTAAACATTGGTTGACTTTTACCTAAATGTTCAAATGCGTTGTGTGTTAAACATAAACAAAATAATAAAAACCCAGGTTCTTTAAAACAGACATGAAACAATTATTCAATAATTACTGCCTTTTATTTTATCTTATAAACACGATAATATATTTTCTAATCCTTTAGAATTTCACAGTGCCATTTAATATTAGCATTTGGAGCTATTAACCATTCTACATACTATCAATTTTTCACTTGGCATATTTTTTTACAGTATTTAAACCTGATATAAGTAATTAAAAAAAAACAATTCAAATACTCATTTCACTATGAGAATCATACTGGGGTATATAACCCACCAGAAAAAATTACACGTTTCATTATAAGTTTAATGAGGGAGGAGGCACTTATAATTATCGATTAATGGAAGAGAAAGAAAGGTAACGTTAACTTACATGTTACACCCTTAATGGCCCATGTTTGGAGTAGGATGGCGTCCCCTGGTTTACATCTTCTTGTTTCAAAATTCTCTCTCTCTCCGGCTCTCTCTCTCTCTCTCCCTCTCAGTCTGGCGGAGCGAGACTTGTTATGCTTTTTAAGAAATCGCCATCTTGAAGATTTTTTTTTTGTGTAAGGACTGCTAAAATCCTTATTCTCGCCAATATATTGCCAACTTTTTCATTTGGCTTTTGTTAACGTATTAGACGGCAATTTCGCCTGCCTAAATTGCAATTGTTGGCCAATTGTGGTGGTCTGGACTGGACGCCAAGCCCAGGCTCGGTGTGGATAGACCAGGGATTTCGTCTAAACTTAAGTTTTTATAGGTTTCGGTTGCTGATGGATATTAGCCATATTGTAGGGAGCGAAATAGCAGTTTTTGGGTACACTGATTGGCTAAAATTATTTTGTTTGCAAGTTAAAAATGTGTTTAAAAAATTAAATATGATAGGTAGGAAAAAAACAAAAAGGTGGATTTGTATGTTAAGGGGTCCTACTTTTAAAAAGAAAAGGAATTTAATTATAAGTGCCTTATTTATATTCAGAATTTTTTTAAGAGTGTTTTTTACTAGTAAAAATCAAATTAATTTAATTTTACACCTTTGTTAGTTCAACAGGCATTTTTAACAAGTCTTTTCGTTTGTCACATAAAAAACAACTAAATTTAAAGTTCTTGAAAAGAATTCACAAAGAATTTGATTTTGTCTGGATGAATGGATGGCCCAGGAAACTTGTTTACTTCCTATTATGCCCATGATGAAGGTTTCTTTGGACGAAGGTGCCGCCTCTTGAATGGAGGTGTCTCCTCTTGAATGTTAATTAATCTGGCATAGTGTTGTAGACGCAGTGTATAAATAATTGGAGGTACAACTCCATCAGAAAAAATTAAATAACAGGCGGCAGAATATCGAAAAAACAAAAACACTTAACAACATCTAAGCATATATTTATATATAGTGAGAGAGAGAGAGTGTATGTGTTTTTTATTTAATTATCTATTTATCTGCTCCTGGGTGTTTAGATTTAATTAGTTATTTTAAAAAGGGAATTTTCAATTTTCACCCTAACACTAAAACTGAAAATGAAACTAGAGCAAGAAGTGAGAATAAAACTAAAACCAAAGGTGAAAATGAAATTAAAACAAAAGGTGAAAATGAAACTAAATCCAAAATTAAAAATCAAACCAACACCAAAAATCAAACCAAAACCAAAAGTTGCAGACAGCTGCTGCGCCAAACATAGTAATATCAAAGACTGTTGTAAAATATTATCACGTTTGGCGCAGTATAGCCCAGATGCTCTTGCGCCATAAAAAAGCCAAACAAACTCTCTGGGAATTCACAACACACTGATTAGCTGTCTTCAAGTTTTGGGTTTGGTTTGATTTTTGGTGTTGGTTTGATTTTTACTTTTGGATTTAGTTTCATTTTCACCTTTTGTTTTAGTTTTATTCTCACTTCTTGCTCTAGTTTCATTTTCAGTTTTAGTTTTATTTTCCCTTTTGATTTGATTTTTACTTTTTATTTTTTTAGTTTGTTTTGTTTTCCACTACACCATATGTATTAAAAAAAAAATAGATAAAAAAAAATAGATAGCTCTGTATTACCAGAGAGTAAATCTGTGCACCGAAAATGCTTGTGAGATTTAGTAGTTTTGAAAAATATTATGAGAATAATCATGGAATGTTCAGTAGGTTGTTATGTTGGTGAGAGTTGTCAAAATAATTCTTATGGAAAGTCAATTATTACGTCATCATCAGATTTAGTAAGTGATTCAAAAACTTTTCCTTCTGAGGAAAAGAGTTGAACTTGAAGAAATAAATAGCATTTGTATCTATCATTATAAGAAGTATGCCGAAAAATACTGACACTTGTTTGGAAATTCATGTTGTGACCCATTTTCCTTACATAAAAAATGATCAAAATAACCTTGAGAGGAGTAACTGTAGAAATGTGTGAAAAATGGCATACGTTAAAACTTATACCAGGGAAGTCTGTTTGTTCTGCATGCTACAAAAGACTCGCTAACAGTAATGAGACTGATGATGATGGTGCTAAAGAAGCACCTTTCACAGCTCCTGAAATAGCTATGGGATCTTTAAGTGAAGCAGCTGGAATATTAGGAGTTTCGCCTATCAAAGTCAAGAAACTTAGTGATAATAAAAAAAAATTTGGAAGTTAAGCATACGGTAAAAAAGATTTCTTGTGCAACTAAACAGAAACTAGGCGACTCGTTCAATGAACAGTATGAGTTGGAGGATGAAGAAAAAGACGAGGAAACAAATAGGAAAAGGCAAGACGTTGCTGAAAGAGACATAGAGTATTTAATACAGAGTCTAAAAGAAAGGATTAAAAGTTGCACATCCAATAGTAAAAGAATTGAAGTCATCAGTGTAGCAGGCCTGTATCCAGAGGGAGAAGCTAGGACGGGTAGACAAAAATTCAAAACGGGACATGCATCATATGTCCCGTTTTTAGGCAAAAAAACAATAAATGGTTATGTTAAGCATGAACCTACTTCAAATGTGGGGAGCGGAGGTCATCAACAACTCAGTACCACCAATAATCTTTGTAAACCAAATGACTTCCACTTTTTTTTTAAGTGAACACTTGATTTTAATAGGAAGTTGATCCTATTCAGGTAAGACTTCCCATACCCACAGCATCTGCCTTGTGTAAATCTTTCACAATTACGAACATCGAGCTAAAATACTACTATTAAAGCCGAATCAACAAGTATCTGCTTTAGCTCATTTCCTTCGAAACTGAATACCCAAGATTGTAAATTATGAACTAGTTTCGAAGTTATATGATGATATGCGATTTGTATTAAGGCCCTCCTGTGGAAAACGTTGCTTCATAGATGTACTATGTTCTGTTTAAAATATTGGAATATGTGCTCGTCGCTGGCAGTGGCGAATTATGAATTTCAGGGGGCCAAGGTGTGAGTCTGTATTTCACCACTTTGCTATACCGTGGATAGCAAATACGTCGCAAGCCTGCCAAACGTGCACAGGACGGAATGTCCCTGGGACACGACTGCTTACAAAATAAGAGAAAAATACTATTAATTATAATTTTTTCCCACAACAAAGAAGAAAAGTGGTTGAATCTAGTGGCAAACAGCCCATTCCGATCCGTATACATCCCATCCCTGGTATGAGTGATTTGGTACGATAAATCACCAAATCTGGTGTATGCTGTTGATTGTGACGTAACCAAACTAACTCTTGGGTGGAGTTTCCATATCCCGAAATTCAAGTAACACGTGACCTAAGCAAGTTTTTAAAAACCAGTGAAATCTTCGTTTCCTATCTCTCTTCGTGGCAAGGGGCGTACATTCGCGAACGCATGCGTCACTTCATAAAAGCGATGCTAAATGGGTTGACTTTGCCTTATTATTGGTTTAACTATGATTTGAAATAACTTATTAATCTAATAACTTATTGATCTTAAGCAAAAATTGTACTGGACATTTTTTATTCCTTTTTTCACAAGGAATCGTGTAGTGAACTTTTTTCTGCCATTTTGTATACACCCTGTATATACTAATAGTAAACGAATGAACAATAAAAAATTTGAACTGATAACGAAAAAATTCATACAAGGATGCGTACGTGTTTTTTTCCCCAAATACACGAAATACACGTAAAAACATCAGAGGCTCCAGGATTCCATACTAAAACTAATGTGGATTCAAAAAATGTCTCGAATTCACGAAGTCGGAGACTATGGTAGCAATAATTTTGAGTTGTATCTTATTAATTTGAATAATTGTACGAAAAATCTCCTTCACATATCAAATTTTAAGAGCATGATATGCGTTTCTTTTTTAACAAATATTCCGTTCTTTCTAAACAAGTGGGCGGCAGTACAGGCTGTGCCTAAGGGCGGCAATTTTACAAATCCGCCACTGCTAAAGTTAGTGACGGGGAATCCATTGAAATTTGGTCTGGAAAAGTTTGGGGAGTTCGATGCTGAATTCGGCTAGAAGAATGTCTTATTAACATTAATAATGTTTTATCCTTACACAACTAATTATAACAGTATTTTACTATTATACAATAATTTTTGCCACCCACGTTCATATAGCTCAAACTAGAGCTTTTTTATATTTGGAGAAAAAGAGGAGCCGTCCTCATCCTGGATTCGAACCAGGGTCCCCGCGTTTAGCCCGCGGTGTCTTGACCTACTAGACGAACGAGGACAAGAACAAACGCAGTTTTCTTCGTATATGAGGATGTAAGATATTATGAAATAATAAAAACTCACAAAAATCTCGCCCCGGAGGCTTTTCTGTGTTGACCATTATTTGGCAATTGTGTTATCCCTGTGAAGGGTAATAATATCTTACATCCTAGTATTTTACTATGTTTATAAGTTTATACAGTTTATTTTTTTATATAACTTCTAATGATAGCTGAACCATTACAGTAAAGCATTAAATGTTAGAACATGCAGGGTAGATAGAAAATAGTACGGTTATGACTTTAAAAAAAAAATGTTCTGTATACCTATAATTTACGAAAACACTGCACCTGGAAATATTTTATTACTGGTTTGGAAAAGTAGAAAATTGGATAGATACCCTTACGAAACCACAGTTGATAAACTAGCGACGATTTTGCTTTTAATATGACGATGACTATGTCGCAATCTATGTCATCTTCGTTTACCCAAGCAGCAGTTGGTCACAAACCGTCATGTCGTCATTATTTCCCAAATGACGGAAATTTTTCTCATACCGTAATAAACTATTTGTCATCGTCATCTGCTATTTTTGGCCACAATTTTGTTTTGAACCTTTTTGTGGTATGACGTTGAGGTGACCTTTGTGCCAGATGAAGAGGAGATTGTTGAGGTTTGATAACGGATGCTTAATACTCCCTAGCCGAAGCATTCCCCGCCAGTTGTTTGATGTTCCTTAACGACGTTAGAAGTGTATTTCAAAATGAAACAAACATCCTGCATTTTATTATTATGCATCCCCGTGCATTCATCAGAGGTAAATATGTATATTTAATAACTGTTCGTGTATACTATAAAATTTAAATTTGTGCATGTTTCGTAATAGGTCAGCTTCTCCAGATCTTTTGTTTAGCTACTACCACTTATTAGTATGTACTCTTGTTTTTATATTTTACTGGGGGCCCTCACAATACCAGCAGGGGCGGACAGAGTCCTCCCAAAGGGTGCATACCTTGGATAGTTGGAGGCGCGAGTCCGATCGCCCATGAGGGTGCACCGGCCCAGTCCGCCCCTGAATACCAGAAGCCTAGGGGCCTCAAAAACTTTAATCCGCTACTGGTACGTTCCAATTTTCGTTTATATAATCTAAACTCTGAATTCATTTTAGTTTGTACAGTGAATCTGTCTATTCACCGATTTCACTGTATAATGAAAACGTCTTTTATTTTAATTCATAAAACATTCATTTCAATTCATGAAAACATTCATTTCAATTTATGAAAACGTTCGTTTTAATTCATGAAAACGTTCGTTTTAATTTATATAATGAAAAGACAGGATTCGTTTTACATAATGATAAACAGGGTGTCTGGTTATCATATGGAAATCTTGGGAGAATAAGATAAATTTGAAGTGCAAAGACCTGAGTGAGGAAAATTTAAAGTTTACCGTTATGATAGTCTAAATAATAAATTAAAATATTTTTCGGAACTGTACTTTTCCTGTTGCATTGCACACTGAACGTTTTGAAAAACTTGTACCTTTGACCAAACTTCCTCCAAAAATTACTTTTTGCATTTAAAATAAAAAATACTAAGCTCATATTCCTTAGGAAAAAATTCTTGTCAAACCTAACTGAAATTATGAGAGGGGAAGGGGAAGATTTTAACTGAATTATTTCATCTGTAATGAGTTCTGATTACTCCAGTTTTCTCTCCTTTATTTTATGCAGTCATATATATACTTTTTAAACGAAATAAAAAGTGTGGCTCCAGTATTGTGTTTATGAAGTTGATCCTGTTTATAGCGAACACAAAAGGGCCGAATGAAAATATCGTAAATATTTAATTAATGTAAGTTTTTAATGTAAAAGATTTTTTTTCATCCACTTATAATTACATTATAAACAGGATTGGTTTTTATGCTAGTGGATTTTATGGTTTTGAAACTTGTTTTCATTATGAAAATTTCAATGCGTTGCAAAGCAGTGTAAAGTTACAACGTGTTGTAAGGACGAATGACTGGAAATTGATCAAACTTTGGTCTGGAAAACCTGGTTTGTTTGTTTGGATGTTTTATGGCGCAAGAGCATTGGGCTATACTGCGCCAAACCTTGAAAAGTCAGAGAAGTTTCAATGGGTGGGAGGGGGTAGTAAATATTTGGTTGGCTTTCAATGACGCAAAGGGCTGGTAGAAAAGCGAAGCATAAAATATTAAATCTAATTATAAGTATAATAATAATAGAAAAAACGGTACTTATGTCGCTGTGATATGTATATCACCACACAAATGGAGGTTTTTATGAACATGGATAAACGATGAAACCTGTTTAAAACGATATTTTGCATGTCCCGACAGGTATAGACTGTATTATGTTTAACCTTATCTATAACGACATAATGTATATATTGTTATATACATTATATACCTTATCTATAACGACATAATGTATATAACAATATCTTTTCTAGGTCCCCTAGACAGTGGTGGATTTATAAAATTGCCGCCCTTAAGCAGAGCCTGTACTGCCGCCCCACTTTACAAAGGAAGGAATATTTGTTTAAAAAAAACAACAACACGCATATCATACTCTTAATGTTTGATATGCAAAAGAGATTTTTCATGTAATTATTCAAACTAATAAAATACAACTCGAAATTATTGTTACCATATTCGCCGGCTTCGTGGGTTCGAGACAATTTTTTAATCCACAATAACTTTAATGCGAATTCCTTGACCCTCGGATATTTTTGCCTGTATTTCGTATTTTTTGCCGTATTTGGGAAAAATACACGTACGCATACATGAATGAGTTTTATATTTCCTTGTTATTTTAAGTTTTTCAGTATTCATTCATTTACTACTAGTATATATAAAAAGCGTGTCAAGCCCGGATTTATAAATGGCAAGTGCCCAGGGCACAATACTTTAAAAGGCTACGAACTTTTTTTTTAATCTGTCTAGCTACCGTAGAATTCTATAAATATGTAAGGGGACCAGATGTCCCGATTCGGATAAGGCAGTCCCACTGTCCCCAAGAGACGAAAAATTGTCCCACTGTCCTTAAGAGACGAAAAATTGTCCCACTGTCCGCAAAAGATGAATAATTGTCCCATTGGAAGGACAACAGTCTGGCTAGTTAAGCAGTTGACTAATACGAAGGTTCTCAAATTATGGGTCGCGACAGTTGTTCAAAGGAGCGTAAAAAAATTTTCGTACGCGAAATTCTTTTTTCAATTTGAGCATAAAACCAGTTACGCTAAATTACGTAGATATATACGTAGAGCGTATATGTATATACGTAGATATATACGTAGAGTTGCATTACGTAGATATATATATGCGTAGAGCTAAATACGTAAAGCAATTTATTACGTTAAATACGATATATTTATTAAATCTATGTTTTAACTTAATAAACATAATTATTATTATTATGTGCTGGTGGTGTATTGCGTTCCCTTAAGGGAAAAATCTTCTATAAATGCGGATGATGATGACTTCTTGAAACACAAGTCGCAACACTTGAAAACACATCAAGCTGCGCTCTTTAAAAAAAAACCCTGGTACGTTTATATAAGAGCTAAAATATTATTTTGTGTTTGAATTAGCTATTGAATTCATTTAAATAAAACAGTTCTAATTTGAACCGTATACTTATTTTCTTATAAATAAAATGTTAAAATATTCATATATATTTATGTACCAAAGACGTGCACAAAGCAAACAAAATGTTTTTATTCATATACTAAGTGGAGAAGGGGAATGAGAAAGCAAAACACCTTCATACAATAATCCTACCTGCTACCTGCTACGATAATACACCTGCATACAATAATCCTACCTGCTACAATAATCCTACCTGCTACGATAATACACCTGCTACGATAATCCAAGGTACGCAGGCGCATACCTTGGATTATCGTAGGACGCAATTCCGATAGCTCATGAAGGCGCAAGTCCTATCCCCCATGAGAGTGTACTGGTCCAGGGGCCGGTTGACCAGCGGCCCAATTCGCCCCTGCACCTGCATGTAGGTGTAAAGGGGTGAGATCTTCGCATTTAAGCGTAAAGGTGGGGGGCGGGGATCAGTGTAAAAAGTTTGCGAACCACTGGACTAATATATTAATAGTTAATATTTAAAAAATATATATATTATTTATGATTATGTACCCATGAAAAAAATTGCAGATTTTCTGAAGAAAAACCTCGTTTCTGCAGATTTGCTTCAAATATCCCTCTGATGTTACTTTTTCTGCAATATTTCTGCAGGTCATTTTATAGAAAATCTGCAGTTTGTTTTAACATAATAAAGAAATTGTATTTATCTGCAAATTCAAAATTTTTCTGCAATTTTTCTTCGGATGGAAAATTCAAATTATAATTTTGTATTTATAAATTAATACTTAATTATTATAAATTATTATTATAGATTATTTTATCTAGAGGAAGAAGACAAATGTTTTTCTGTAATTAAATATAATTCGTTTCGTTTTAGTACTGCAGGCGTCTTATTGTGTCAGATAATCTGCTTGAATGAAATTTAAATTAGAATTAAACCCTTGGAAATATGCATGAGTTATTCTATTTAAAATTTCCGAAATCACCACTAATTTCTGAAGTCGGCACCTGTGATTATTATTACTTAAAAAAAAAAAATCTTGCTTATCGATTAATATGAAAAACCGACTTGCGAGAGAATACTGAAGCTGCAATTAATCGCGCAGTAACTGTATTAGATATGAAATACCTCTGGCGTCAATTCTTTAAGACAGCGGTCGCCAACCGGTGGTCCGCAGAAAAAGCTGGACATTATTTTCATTTTTAATGTTTTATTAATAACAAAACAAAAATAATATTCTAAGAAATTCTCATATTCTGAATGACAATTTTTGCTTTTATATTGCACTAAATTCACGAAATGTGCTTGATTGGATCCTAAACGTTTAAGCACTAATTTCTAACTTTCTGTTAAAATAATTAATTGTAAATTTTTGTATCTATAGACTGTACTTGAGATAATTGTCGGCAATTAGTGGAAAAACCCTCACTTGCTTCGGTGCGGTTACCAGGAGAAGCCCTGTATTTATTTTTTTTAAAAAATTATATTAATGATCTGCCGAAGTTAAATTATGAATTTTGTGGTCTCTGAGGGTTGGCGACAAGGTGTGAGAGGTTGGCGTGGGAGTTGACATGGCGTGAAAGGTTGGCGACCACTGGCTTCAGACATATCCTTTTTATTCTATGTTTAAAACCTTACTCGATTTCTATTTTCAACGGCTCTGTTGTACAAAAGACCCATAGCCAATATCGACCAGCCTTTTGTTTACATTTAATGACGCCTGCAAAACGTTTCCCTTCCAGCTTTTCTCAAAGCCGCGAAGTTAAGATCAACAACTGATAACACTTTCCACGCTGTTAATACCAAGTACACCCACTTCTCTTGTGGGAAGTATCTGATATTGTAATATAAACAATATGATCATAGCCCTTTGTCTTTCGATTTTGTAATTTGTATTTGCAGACAAGTTGAAGTAGTCTCCTATATACATCATCCCCATTGAGGATACAGGGCAATAGTTAAAAAGAAGCATATTTTCAACACTGTCGAGTTTGGAAGTTTTCATTTTTAAGCTCTTTGATGTCGCCCCTCGGTGAGTGTTGTCTGTAGGCCTGTGCCATGTGTGCCTACTCAGAAATCCGCCACTGCCACTAGAACATCGTTAGAGACAGATATTCGCTGCATTTAAGTCGTAAAAATATAAAAGACCTTTATAGGCACCTTGTAGGCATCGGAGGGTGCTCAAGGGTTGCAAGTCGTTTAATGAGCATATCCCACACATGTTCTGTAGCAGTGGTTCATAACCTGGGGGGTCGAGGCCGTCAAGGGGGATCGCTAACAGGTTTCTGTGGGGTCAAACTTATTTTTAGCTTGCAATTATTATTTTAATAAGGAATTTCATACCAATTCGTTTCCAACGCCTTTATATTTCAGCACATACACATACGCAGTATTCTACTAATGGTCGTTAACTTTATTATTATTATATACATTAATATATATAATATACATAATTAATGTAATATATATAAATTTGTGTTTAATATGTTTTCTTCCCTCTATTAAAAGTGCTTTTATCGTGCAAATGTGGCGGCAGCGGACAAAGTGGGTCGTAGATCTTTTGGTTACTATAAAAGGGGGTCGCAGATTACTTGGCTACTATAAAAGTGGGTCGCGGCTTGAAAAAGGGAACCATTGCTCTATAGGATTAAGATAAGGAGAGCTTGAAACCCACTGCATGTGCTGGATATATATATTCACTTAGAAGGAAATCGTCGATCAGGTCTACATGGTGAGGAGGCGCGTTATCATCCATGAATATGAATCCAGAACCGACAACACGTCAGGACGGGCGAACGGAAGATTCAAGGACTTCGTCTCTGTATATTTGAACAGTAACGGACCCCGCCTCAAAGGTATGTAGGTCTGTGAAGTCGTCTGTCATGATGCTTGCCCTGATTCCCACTGAAAGATTCCCATGATCTACTGGAGGAAAATTATATTTTTCCATGATGTTTCCCGGTTGAAAACGAGTTCCACGTTCTCTCCATTTAATGTTCTGCGACCAGAATCAGTTTGCAGACTAAATCTGGGCTCGTTGAGATTGCCCCACTGTTCCGGACTCCACTTCTGATGTTCCAAACTCCACTGGAAGGGCAGACGTGAGGAGGATACAAACTGCTGGTCGTCTGTCATAAAGATAAAACGTCTTTATGAGTCTCAACGTCCGAGTCTCTTATAAATAGTTTGTCTCGAAATTCTTACTCCTGTGGCGACTGTCAGCTCTGAACCCAGTTGTCAGGCAGAGCGGTCCCTCTGCCGTTCGGCAGTTATTGTCGAATAATGGTCTTTCAGAGCGTTCGTTACTCTTGGCCAATCTGGTATTTGTACTAGTTGTCGGGTAATATCTCCAATACTTAGGAACCTGTGCCACAGTCTTGAGATTGCACAATGAGGCACATTCAGAATTGGAAGTGCTTCGGTTTGGGTTTGTCCAGGTCCTCATAGCATTTTCATG
>QLNU02015253.1:0-34486 GCA_006491805.2 Dysdera silvatica | reverse complement strand
ATTAGCTTATAACCTACTATTTATAAAATCTTCTAAAAGGTACCAACGTCTTCTGCAGAAAAAATTAGATGCAGCGCAATCAAGAGAAAAAGCTGTGTAAAGATGTAAGGTATTATTACCCTTCACAGGGATAACACAATTTCTAAATATGGTCAACACAGAAAAGCCTCCGGGGCGAGATTTTTGTGAGTTTTTTCGTGGGGGAATTTATTATACAATAATTTTTGCCACCCACGTATTAATTAGCTCAAAATAGAGCTTTTTTTATATTTGGAGAAAAAGAGGCGCGGTCCTCATCCTGGGCTCAAACCAGGTCCCCGCATTGAGCACGCGTTGTCTTGACCTATTAGACGAATGTAGATAAGAACAAATGCATTTTTCTCCGTATATGAAGATGTAAGGTATTACTGCCCTTCACAAAGATAACACAACTGCCAAATTATGGCCAACACAGAAAGGCCTCGAGGGTGAGATTTTTGTGAGTTTTTTGGTGGGGGAACTTATTTTACAATAATTTTTGCCACCCACGTTTCAATTACAGCTCAAACTAGAGCTTGTGTAATTTTGGAGAAAAAGAGACGCTTTCCCCATCCTGGATTCGAACCAGGGTCCCTCCGTTTAGCCCGCGGTGTCTTGACATACTAGATGAATGAGGACAAGAACAAACCCTTTTTTTCTCCGTATATTAGGATGTAAGATATTATTACCCTTCACAGGGATAACACAATTGCCAAATAATGGTCAACACAGAAAAGCCTCTGGGGTGAGATTATTGTGAGTTTTTCATGGCGAAATTTATTATACAATAATTTTTGCCACCCACGTTTATGTAGCTCAAACTAGAGCTTTTTTGCATTTAGAGAAAAAGAGACGCCGTCCTCATCTCGGATTCGAACCAGGGTCCTCGCGTTGAGCCCGCGGTGTCTTGACCTACTAGACGAATGTGGACAAGAACAAACGCAATTGTCCATATTTGAGGATGTAAGATATTATTACCCTTCACAGGGATAACACAATTGCCAAATATGGTCAACACAGAAAATTATTGTATAAATCTGTAAAAAGTGGATTCAATTCAGTAGACCAGTACAGTAGAGGTTCAGTACAGTAGTGGCTCAGTTCAGTACAGTAGTAGATATTCAAGTATTAAGATAATTAATTGAAAGAACATATGAATATGAACTTCCATTGTGTGTGGCATTTATTGACTATGAGAAGGCCTTTTACTCTATGAAAATGTCAACAATCATCAACTCTTTAAGCTCAGCGGACATCGAGAATGTGTACATTTAGATGATGAAACGTGTCTCAATGTTGCTAACTTGTATATTTGTGTTCTCTGCGAAATTATTAAACATAATTTTAGTTTTTTGGTAGGTTCATCTTGTGTCCAATTTCTCTACTTCTATTTGAGAGCTCCTGTACCATGCCTTTGAATTCTGATGGGTTTGTTGAAAAAATAGCGATGCCATCAGCAAACCGCATATGATTTACATATTCAGCATTTATGTTTATTCCCTTTTCATTCCAATTTATCAGCTTAAGAATCATGTGCAAAGGTGAAGTAAAAAGTTTTGAAGAAATAGTATATCCGTACCTCATTCGTTTAGCAATTTTGACAGTTTTGCAATATTTAAATTACTGAAATTTTGCCATTGCACTTTTATATACAGCTTTCACCATGTCAGTGTACACATCCAAGACATATCTGTTATTCTTAAAGGGTCGATGACTGCTGACTTTCTAATAGAGTCAAAGGCCTCCTCATAGTCAATAACTGCCCCACATAATGGAAGTTCATATTCGTGTTTTCTTTCAATTAGTTCTTCTAATACTTGAATGTAGTCCAGTGTACTGAATCCACGGCGAAATCCACCTTGTTCTCTTAGTTGAGCTGGATCTGATTTTTCCTTTTGGCGATGTGTTTGCATTTTTGTGAAAATTTTATAATTAGCTGGTAGTGGGTCGGTAATTTTTCAAAGCCTGTTTATCCTCTTTTTTCCGTAAAAGGATAACTGCTGCAGAATACCACTGGTTTAGCTTTTCAAGCCTCTTTTATGATATGCAATGTAATGCCATCAGGTGTTCTTCCTTTCTTTATACTTTTTATTACAAATGCTACTTTATCTTTTAAAATTTTCGGAACTGTTCCTTTGACTATTTGATTATCTTCGTTTAATCCACTGTTTCCTTTATATAGCTTTCTGTAGAAATTTTCAACTTTTCTGAGTATGTCCTCCGTATTTCTTCTCACGCTGCCATCCTGTCCTTTTAATGCAATTGTCGGTTTCTTCCTAACGGACACACTTCCTTTAACATCCCTAAAGCTCTTATTGTTTTCAATGGCTTTCCTTACTAACTCACATTTCAATTTTCTTATGCTTTCTTTCAGTTTTTTGCATAAGTTTTGTAAAATTCCACATACTCGATCCTGGAACTGGTATTATGATTATCTACCTTCATATCTGTTCGCCTTTTCATGAGTTGTTTCGTCTTATCTGATGATTTATTATTGTTGTTTTTTTTTTGCACGTTACGCTACCAATTTCTCCAACAGTTTCAGTTGAAGGCAAACATTTCGAAGCTATCGCAGCTTCTTCTTCAGTGAGAAAGTTGTTGAAATGCTGGAATATTATTTTAGCGTTTCATTTTCTGGGGGAGATTGTGGAATTCACGTGGATTCATGGATGTCGGAAACCGAAAACTTGAAAACAACTCAAACAAACTTTGAGAGATCTGATTCCTTAAAGTTGAATTCCATATTTTTGCTGGTCGCTGATCGCAAGTGTCGATATAACTTGTACATCTGTATCAATTTATAAGCGAAGATTCATCTAAGGGAACTACATTGCAGTCCATACAAAAGACGTCCACTTCGTTATTTTCTATAAAATTATTTATTCGAACAACAAAAATCTGAAGGACATAAAAAAGTTGGCAACCTAGCAACAATAGACATCATAACGCCTTGAATGAATTCCACGATCTACCCTCAAAATATGTATCGCTCAAATAATATTCCAGCATTTCAACAATTTCCACACTGAAGATGAATCTGCGATGGCCTCGAAACATTTCCCTTCAACTTGTTCATATACTTTTAATGGCTGCTTCTCAAGATGCTAAGGTAATTGATTTCTTGTTTGCCAGGATATAGTCAATTTCGCTAGTTCCCCCATTTGGGTGTTTCCATGTCCATTTTCTTTGCGGTTTCTTCTTAAAAAATGAATTCATGATGCTAAGGTTTTCAGCTTCTGCAAATTCTATGAGTTGATCGCCACGTTCATTCCTTTCCCCATATCCGTATTTACCAACCGATGTCTCTCCTTGTTCCTGTTGTCCAATTCTTGCATTGAAATCCCCCATGATGAGCTTGATATGTTGTTTCCCTTTGGTGTGTAGCTGTTTGATTTCTTCATAAAATTCTTCAACCTCTTCGTCGGTATGGCTTGATGTTGGTGCATATACCTGTACTATCTGAAGTTGGTATCGCTGGGTTAGTTGAACAACGAGCCTCGCTGCTCGATCTGATGTACTTTCAACTTCCAGAAGACAGTCTTTAATTCTTTTGTTGATTAAGAAGCCAACACCACTTGTTCTTCCAGTTTCCGTTCCTCTATAATAAAACAAATGTCCACTTTTAAGTTCCACCAACTCTTCACCTTTTCTTCTAACTTCACTGAGTCCTACAATGTCCCATTTGATCTTGTCTAGTTCTTCTTCCAATTCCTGAAGTTTTGCTTCAGAAGCAAGGGATCGTCCATTAAACGTAGCCAAGGTCAATAACAAACGGCAGCCTGGGCCATTCCAGTGATTCTTAGCACCCCCTGCTTTCATGCCACACTGACCGCTGCCTTGATCAGGAGCACTCCAGCACCTGGAGACTAGGGGCCATGGTTTTTGGTGTGTAAGCATATTGGAGGAATTAGCCATCATTTCACCACGCTGGCTAGACGGGTTGGTGAATTAGCCCTCCCCTTCCGCCTTTCTATCCGTGCAGCAAATATTAATTTGCCACATAAATAGAAAGCTCAGCCTGCACCACTTGAAGGCGGGGTAGGACACTAGGTTACTGGCCTGGCCGGTTCCACACATCGTCACATACGTTCAGCGTGTGGGTCTCCTTCCAGTTAGATACCAGTAACACTGCTGTAGGCCATTTAAATTGTATAGGAGTAGTAATATGTTATGAGTAATTTTGTTTATAATATGATGAAAACATCGGGAAAAATCAGTTTACTGCGGCAACCATGGAGGACTATGCATTTTACTTTGGGTTCAATGATCACTCCAATAAGCTTAGATTCAGTTACGGAAAAAAAAACCCATTCACATTCTAACACATATGCTATGAAGAAGCTCCAGAGAAAGAGTTCATCAGCTAGTGTAAATAGAGTAAGCTTTAGTTATCTAAATTAGGTTCTTTTAAATACTATGTTTTCCAGGAAATCTATCTGTTTGAATAGGGTAGATAGAAGAGAAATGTGAAAAATATCAATTTCAAATATATAAAAAATATCCTTTAGCAATATTATGATTCAAAACATATGTTAATGCGATAATTTTGTGTAGTTTTTGTTTTTACAATGTTCGATATAACCAAACGACATTTTTTTTAAATTCGAGACTGACTACTGATTTACTATCATGCAACTCAAATATTATTAAAACTTGACATTGATTTCAAATGTTAAAATATTTTTTTGAAAAAGCAATTAACACCAAACTCAAAATACTTTTATGCCTACAAAGATTTTTTGAACACTCAGAAATGTAAAACTGCAGGGGTAAATGGCGGGAATCGAACCGACGATTTGCCTGCCGGGCAATTGCATACTGTAAGAATGCAGCATACAATAAGTGTACATGTACACACTGTAAGAGTAATATTCCGGAACCCTCGGGGTAGCCTTGCACACACATTATAACAGTAATGCTGCTCCTCCCTTTGAGTAACAAATACTACAAATACCTCCAAGATTGTGTAAATTTGCACACCTTTTATAAAAGTAATGTTGATCATTCCTTGGGGTAACGTTACTACCAAATTGTATAATCTTACGCACGCTTCATAAAATTAATGTTTTTCAACTTTACTTACTCCATTAATTAATCTCCTTACTCCAAAAATTGAAGGCAGCATGCTGCGTCCACTTTTTGTAGTAAGGTAGACGTTTTGTTTTCCAGTGTTTGAATGTGAATTTAACGGACACTTTCGTCTATTTTATGAATTTATACTAGGTAACAAGTGCGTCTAAATTAACTAATAAGTCAATTCACAGCAACGAATTGAATTAATATTTTGTGCGTCAAAAATTATACCAACAACCAATAAGAAATTTAATTGAACTCTCAAATATAGTTATAATAATGTAGAATTTATTTCAATTATTTTCAATATAATGTATAATATTCTTTATACATTCATTTCTAGGCGAATTTACAAGCCTTGTTTGATAAAAGACAAAAAAAATATTATCCGTTAACCGTTAAATTTATATTGAATGCAGTTGGGTTGTGGAATCGACATATTCATCTTTTAATTTCAGGGCTTCACTGTCCATACCATGGTCCTGAAAAGCTGTATCAAAACAATCCTAAGAAAGAAAACAATCGTGTTAAGTTAAATTTCTGCAAAGAGGGGAAAATTATGAACTCCTCAAATTGATAATAAAATAAATAATTTACAAGGATATGAAGTTTTTATATTACGCCAAATTATAATTTTACATCTATTTAATGTTTATTCATCAATATTTCCATATACCCTGGGACCATAAACATTAAAGTTACAACATATTTGTGCTAATTACTTTGAATATTAGACCGTCTCACCTGTTTGTACGGATATCTATGCTTCTAATGAATATAGCAATCTTATACTTATTGTGTCTGAAGGCGGTAATAAGGGCTGATTATATGGGTGTACAAATGTACATGTTTCCTTTGTGTGGGTGTACAAAAGAGCGCTTTCTTTCCAGGCCTTTTACTCCACTATATTGCACAAATGCCAACTTATTTACTGATTATTTATTTGATTGATTAATTATTTTGAATTAAGCTATTTTTCCTTTCTTGGATCCAATATTTACAATTTTCATAGTGCTGCCATCTTAAAGTTTTGTCACATATCCATTAAATATAAATATTTTCGGATTTTATACCAATATATATAAATATGATAATAGACATAACACATAAAAACGATTGAATAGGGGCCAAAATTAAGTGGATTGGGGAATCTTTTTGAGCCAAGAATTCGATCGGAAAAAAACAAGAAATATTATTACTTGCAGGGGTACAGATTTGCGGTACAAATTTAAGGAACAGATGTAATAATTTTAAGGAATTCAAAAGGATATTGAAGGATAATTTAGTTAGGGAACTTGGTTTGGGGCATGACGGTAAATATGATTGCAAAAATATTAGAAAAATTAATTTATAAAAAAATTGCAAAATTCGTAGACAAACATTATATAATTAGTGATTATCAATTCAGGGAAGGCAAATCAATTGAGGGAGCTTCATTGAGGAGAGTGGGTACATTAAGAGAGATAATCGAAAAGGGGGATGATTTACGTGGAAAATCAGCAACTTGTTAAAAAGTTACTTAACCGAAAGGAAACAAATCGTATATATTAATGGGTTTAAATCAAGGTCAGTTATTTACAAATACGGTGCTCTTCAAGGTACTAATATTCGACTCCGTATGTATTCATTATATGTTAATGATATATTTAACGTTTTGCACACTGGTCATTTATCCTTGTTTGCGGATGACACTAGTGTATTGGTTATTGACAAGAATTTAGAATTAGCACTGGTAAAGAGAATTATTGAAAATGTATAATATAACAGAGGGTTTCAGATGAATCAATTAAGAGTAAATGCAGAGAAAACTAAAATAGAAATATCTACAAATAAAAAAATAAATATAAATGAAATTTCTCAAAATTTTCGAATAGAGGAAAAACCAATAGAAATCGTAAAAAAATATTGTTAGATTTGGCATTAAATAATAAACTTAAGTGGAACCTACACTTTAAGAAAATTATTAAAAAAATTAATACAGAAATTGGATTGTTGAGATTTTTAAATAATATTCCTAGCAAAATTAAGATAGAATTGTACTATTGATTTATACATAGTCATGTTTTCTATTGTAATTGTATTTGGGGTGGATGGGGGAGAACAAAAATAGTTTTATTTAATAACATACACAAAAAAATTACGAAGTTACTTAATAATAGCAAACTGATTGGAAAACAGCTATTAAGAATTATAAATTAATGCTAATTAATGAAACACATGAATACTATATCCTAATTAAAATGTATGAAAGAATAAAAGAGGGAAAATATCAGAAAATTATTAAAATACAGAAAAACGAAAGGGATAGAAATAGACTCAGATTTTTTAATGAATTAATACTAACTAAAACAAAACAAAAATATTAGACAAGATGGCATTAATTATAAAGGTCCCAAATTATGGAACGCATGGCCAAAAGAATCATAAAATGTAAATACTCTGCAATTATTCAAAAAAATTGAAGGAAAACCTAATGAATAATAACATGGATTGATGTTGGTGAATTTACGGAATATTAATATCTTTATATGCTCTAATATAAAGGATAGTTTATGATTAACACGTATTTGTTTATATTGATACGTGTCACTTAATTGCATGAATTAGCTGTGTCAGTTCAAATTATTGTGGGATTGTGAATGTTCAAATAATTGTGGGAGTTCAATTTATCTTTTTATATCATTGATAATATGTGAGAATATAATGGTAATATATAGCACACTGGCTGTAAATTTTTCAGGTCCTGGGCACGTTATATTTCAGTATTTTCCCGGGATCTCCGACGTCATTTAAATGAACTTTTATTTACAATGCAATGTATTGTTTAACGTATGTAGAAAATAAATAAACTTATTATTATTAAAGTTTGATAAGTGTTTGAGCCTCACCCAATAATTTATCAATATTTTTAAAAACGCAATTTAATTAGTAAACAAAAATTATTTTGGCGCATTTTCGTGTAAAATTCTTCAAAGTCCCCATTTCCTTCCTAACTGTGTACACATAGGGTTTTTTCTCCAAACCTAACATTGATATTGCTTTACGACCTTCCATGGATGACTAATAAATAGCAGAGGTTGTAGGTCTCTTCCAAATTAGATACCAACGACATACATTATTATCAGTGGCGACTCTTGGCGAAATTTTAGAGTGTTCGCATGAATGCTACTTTACCAAAACACATCAGATTACATCATGTAGTCATCAAGAAATTGGTTTTTACCTCATTCAGTAAATAAGCAAGAAATTTACGGTAACTTCGGGGTTTTGTGAATTAGGTTCCTGTGGCCATCCTAAAATCCCGCCACGAGCCGCCACTGGTAACTATATAAAACATATGTACCTTTCCCATTGAAATTATATTCAGATGTGTATAATAAATTTTTCTTTTGGTGTTTATATATATATAATAAAATGAGTTATTTTAATGTGTAAATAATTTATTTTGCTCTATAGTTCTAAATGCTCGTTATTTATAGAAATCTGTTGCAGGTAATTAAAAACCATAAATGCTTAACTCAACCACAGTCATTTCATGAAGAAAGAACCCAAGGTTTCGTGGAGGCCCACTGAGTTACGGAGCAAAATTATGAGATTCTATATGAAAATTGGCACTCTTAATTAAACAGAATATTTATATTTAACAGCGAGCCGACCGTTCATGTGTAGTGGTGTTTCGCCGAAACGACCCTTTCGGATTAATGATCGATAAGCGTAAACAATAAAATAGTTTATAAAGTAACAGCAAAAAAATATTACCTGTGATTCTACGCCGTCCACAACCTGAAAGAAAAAACAATGGTAAAATGCAATAAATTTTACGAAATTTTATTATACTGTATTATTATAAATTTATAAAAATGTCCATTCGTTAAACATGTGTTTCCTTAAATACGTGCTATAAAGGAAAATTAACCACCAGTATTTTAAAAAATGATTTAATACTAATAAGTGGGGCGCGGATTTTGATGAGCTAAAAATTCTTAAACAATGCCCTATAAAGCAATAAAAAATGTCCTTAAAATGATGGAAAAAATGCCTTTAAAATAACACATAATACCTATAACAAATGCAACCAAAACTAATTTTATTGTCTTGTTCCCTTCTGAAACAAATAACTTCAACTTTAAACAATTTATAAGACAGAATTTTTAACCTTTCTGCATAATATGTCAAAACAAAGCAAAAAAATAATTAATACCTGATATAAATGAATTTTAGTAATATATAATCTAACCGCTTACCAGAACATTAAAATTGCACTGAATGATTATGTATTTTGTAACATTATTAAAAATGAAAATGTGTCCATTTTCAGAAAGTAAATTCGTTTGCTTTGAAAACCTAAATAATATATATATATATATATATATATTGGTGGTGTAACCTGTAAAAAGCACAATAGCAAATTATCTGAGAAGACGAAACAGCTCATGAAAAGGCGAAGAGATATGAAGGTGGACAATCGAAATACCAGTTCCAGGATTGAGTACATAGAACTTTGTAAAACTCTGCGCAAAAGCATGAAAGAAGACATAAGAAAATTCAACTGTGAGCTAGTAAGGAAAGCCATTGAAAATAACAAGAGCCTTAGGGTTGTTAAAGGAAGTTTATCTGTTGGGAAGAAACACATCATTGCATTAAAAGGAGAGGATGGCACCGTAACAAGAAATAGGGAAGAAATACTTAGAAGAGTTGAAGAATTCTACAAAAATCTATACGAAAGTAACAGTGGATTAAACGAAGACATTGAAATAGTCGAAGGAACAGCTCCTAAAATCTTAAAAGAAGAAGTTTCATTTGCAATAAAAAATATGAAGAAAGGAAGAGCCCCTGGTGATGATGGTATTACATTAGATATCCTAAAAGAAGCTGGAGAATATGTAGAAGACATACTTGCAAAATTCTTTACCAAATGTCTTAACAGCGGTAACATACCAAACCAATGGGATTCTGCAACAGTAATTCTTTTGCATAAAAAAGGTGATAAAGAGGATTTGAAAAATTACCGACCAATTAGCTTGTTACCTGCTATTTATAAAATCTTCACAAAAGTGCTAACACATCGCCTGCAGAAAAAATTAGATGCAGCTCAACCAAGAGAACAAGCTGGATTTCGAAGTGGATTCAGTACAGTGGACCATATTCAAGTATTAAGAGAATTAATTGAAAGAACACATGAATATGAACTTCCATTGTGTGTTGCATTTATTGACTATGAGAAGGCCTTTGACTCTATAAAAACATCAGCAGTCATCAACTCTTTAAGATCAACAGACATTGAGGATGTGTACATTGACATGGTGAAACGTGTGTATAAAAATGCAAGTGCAAAATTTCGGTTACATAAAGATACCAAAACTATCAAACTTGGCAAAGGGGTGAGGCAGGGAGATACCATTTCTCCAAAACTTTTTACTTCTGCTTTACAGATGATTTTTCAGCTGATAAATTGGAATAACAAGGGAATAAAAATAAATGGTGAATATTTAAATCATCTGCGGTTTGCTGATGACATTGTTATTTTTTCAACGGACCCATTAGAACTCCAAGACATGGTACAAGAGCTCTCAACTAGAAGTGAAGAAGTTGGACTCAAGATGAACCTACAAAAAACTAAGATCATGTTCAATAATTTTGTAGAGGAAACAAAAATACAAGTTGACAACACTGAGCTAGAAATTGCTGATTCATATATTTACCTTGGCCAGCTGATTTCAATGGATGGCAACATTATGAAAGAACTCAACAGACGTATTAAACTTGGCTGGAGTGCATTTGGAAGAAACAGTTTTATCCTGAAGGGGAAATTGCCTTTATGTCTAAAAAGAAAAGTCTTCAACCAGTGTGTATTGCCAGTCCTCTCTTATGGATCAGAGACATGGAGTCTAACAGTTGGAGCAATACGAAAGTTACAGACAACGCAAAGGAGCATGGAGAGGTGCATGCTTGGAATAACTAGGAGAGATCGAAAAAGAAACACTTGGGTGAGAGAGCAAACTAGAGTAGAGGACATCATTGTTAAAGTAAAAGGACTGAAATGGCGATGGGCTGGGCATATTGCAAGAAGAACTGATCAACGATGGACAACAGAAATTCTGAACTGGATTCCAAGAGACCACCGAAGACCTAGAAAACGTCCTCAAACTAGATGGGTGGATGAAATAAGAAAAGAGGTTGGGGTGACGTGGAAACGAATGGCCCAGGATAGACTTGTGTGGAAAGCATTTGGAGAGACCTTCATCCAGCAGTGGATAGATAATGGTTGAATATGATGATGATGATGATGATATATATATAGAGAGAGAGAGAGAGAGAGAGAGAGACTGACAGAAAGAAAGAGAATAGAAAGAGAAAAGGAAATACCACGTGCTAATTATCATCAGTAACAACCTTGGAGAGCAGACGAGTATTTGGACCATTTTTTGACAGACATTGCTCTCCCTTTCGCCAGGAATACCCTGCTTCCATATAATGATACAGAGTGTAAATAGATGATGTTTCCATTTAATGCTATTATTGTTTTTCCTACAGCGGTGCTACCTATTAACAGACTTAGAGAACTGCAGAAATTAATGATGATAACTTTTTAGCATAATTTAGTTACATTTTCGGCAAAATACTGATTCAATGTTAAGGTTTACGATAATTCACGGAATTATGTGATTGATTATTTTGATTTCTCCCATATCTTCTTCACTTGCTAAAAACCTTGTCTTCCCGAATTATCATAGTGTTTCCGAAAACATTTTTCGTATGTTACTTGATACTGAAAATTTAGAGATGTTTATGAATCCAGCTAATAGGGCAGCTTGTTAAAGCTTTTCGCCAATCGCACCTCGCCGAAGAGAGATTTATTTCTTAGAGTTGGACTTTCTGAGGATCATTTCATCAACTAGGCCAAGACCTCTTAACACTCGGGAACTTTTGCAGTTTCCTGTTTGTTCCTTCGGGTCCGTTTTTCTCGATATGACTCAACGGAACCACTGATTGCCACAATGGCGATTCCGAAGTTTCAAAAGCTATTGGTACAACGCTGCTGAAAATTCAAAGATTAAGAATCCCTCTAATGTCACTGACGCTCTATCATTCCTTAGTGGCCTATTTCAATTTTGGGTTTTTGATCTTTGGTCTTTCTACGAGTACAAACACAGTTAGATTATCACGACTTCAAAATAGATTTTTTACAATTTTCTTTCCAAATCGATTTAATCGATCTGATCCTTTGACATTTTACTCATCTTTTAATATCATTCCAGTAACTTCACTATATTGCTATTTAATGTCCATCCTAATGTTTAAACGAATTAATTTCAATTATCTTGGGGACTTAATACCTTTGGTTCCATTTACTTCACAATATGATCTTCGATCTATACCTATGTTTAGAATACCACACACTCGTACCAATATTGGTTGAACCTCTTTGAACTATATTGGTCCAAAAATTTGGAATTATATCGGTCATAACCTCCCTTACATTCATTCCCTTTCAGAATTTAAGCGCATGGTTCGAGAAATTATTTTTTCCTCGAATTTTTCTGCCCCTTACCGATGTTCAGCCATTTCTCTTTTTGCTGTTTTTTATTTATTGAAATTACACATTTACTTAATTAATAAATAGCATGGTGCTGATGCTAACAGGTCTTTTATGTTTGTGGGGGGCACTGGACTAGTCAGATCAGTTAAAATGGTCTTTTTCCGGTGTCTCCAATATCTTTGTACAATGGCTTCCTAATTTTTATTTTTACATAATTTTATATTAAGTTAAATGTAATATGTTAATCAACTTCAAAGTGTCATGAATTACTTATTGTAATATGTTGTACATTGATGTGAATAAAGATGAATAGAAAACTAGAAAAAAGAGCATTTTTAAATTCTCTAATGTCACCTCCACAATTTAACAACTCCTTAGATATATTTAACTAACCATAACCAATGTCTCGCGGAAATAGAAAGGTATTACCGAGCTTTTGTATACGGTTTATTATCTATGTCCATGCACTGACAAATAATATCCCTTATGATTTCTGTAAATAACATTTATAGAAGAGTTCCGTAGCTGGGTTCGTGACAAGGAAAGGATTTCCTAGAACGAAAAGCATGAGTACCACTACTCTAGGCTGAATGAAATATAATTTTTATTGCTGTTATTAATATACCTGTATTGATGCTTGAAAAGTTTCAGAAACAAGTCCAAACTCAACATGAAAAACGTAAGCCAAATCAAATTTTCGAAGTTGAATTTGGTCATGTTCAGAACGCTCTCTGAATGTTAATGTATATGTATTAGCTGCAACATAGTTTCTAATCTTTGGTGTAAAAAAAGAACTGATGTCCTCTATAACCCCCTTTACGTAAACCATAGAAATCTTATATCTTCCATAATCTCCCATTGTAATTTTAACTTCGGCCAAAAAAAAAATGACACGTGAAAACATTGCTCATCAAAATATTCATAAATGCGTATTTAGTATCTACAGTACCTTTAATTAGTGGTAATAAATTTCAAACCCTATCAGGGTCAGTGGATTTTCTATGGAAACGGAAATCTCTCTTACAAATTGCCTGTTCGCATTATAATGGATTTGGTTTTCCAAAGGGCCAAAATATTGAAAGGCAACATTTCCATTGTTTAGCCGTGGGCGACGGGGTTTAAACAATATTCACTAATATAGTTATTCGTATATCGACCAGACTAAACCTTTCATTAATTTAGACTGAATGATGCAAAAACGTTCCCATACGGCAGGATTTTAAAAACTTACATCGCTATTCCGAAGTGGAAGAATATTAAAATTATCAAATTTTTGAAATGTTCTATTATTATCACGATTTTTATGGCTTAGGACTTCGGCATTTTGAAAGCTATACATATTTATAGAAAATAAAATACCATCATGAGATTTATGAGCCTGTTTAGGGTTTATCCTTATGTGGCAGGATAGGCCTTGTGAAACTCCAATTATAACACCTTTTCTCTCTCTGTTCCTTTTTTTTTTTGCTTTTCTTCAATTCATTATCTTCCAAATGTTTTCCGCAAATAGTGTACGCCTCCATCGGGCAACCAATAATAGCATTAAATGCAATAAAGAATGCATTTAAAGAATAGATAAGGGTCACAATTCAGACTTGTTCAGCCTGAGTTCATTTCGGACGATTCCAGAAGAAGGACCAAAACGTCTGTCGGAAAAGTGTCAAAACACTGTACCCAAAATAAAAGTTGCTTTTTACAACTTTTTTACTAACACTTCACGTATTTTGCGTAGAGCTACACCGATTTTGCAATTAATAATACCTGTTGCAGAAAGTCGTCATGTTCAAAATATGGGTCCAGGCAATCAATGTACTGGAAATGAAAAGATGAAAAAATGTTAGTAAATGAAATTTTATTCTAGTGAACATGGTTTTGAAAATTAAATATTTCAGTAAGTCATATAACAGAACGTAGAAGCATCTGCCACATAATTCAAATATATTTTAAGAGACTTAATCATTCATATTATTCTCTGGAATGAAGTAGGTGCATATGTCATGTGGGCGAATTGTTTTAAGTCATATTTTAATTTGTGCACAATAAATATGGTGTTCAAATATAAGATCCTATTGTCTACTGAAATATCGGAAAATTATTTTCGATACAATTTGTCTGCATTGGATTGCACTTAATTTAAAATATTTTATACTTTCATGCAATTTCTATTATTATTGAGGTATGTATCATTATGAGACACTTATTTTTGCATCTTCATGTCGTAGAATTATGAGGTCGTCAATAAAAAAATAATATTTTATGGCTCATTGCACAACGTCGTTCTCGGAAAAACTCAAGTCCACAAGAAAAATATTTTTAGACGAAAGAACGCATGAAAATCACTTGTTGCTAAGTCTTAGCTGTAAGTGGATAACAATTTTGTTATCAGTCAAATGTCTTGATAAGTTTAATGTTTAACAGTACAATGCGACTGAGAATAAATTTGAGGTAACAAAACAACAATACGTATAAACAAGCCACGGTGATTTTGAATACTACGACTCGGTATCCTCAGTGTCTCACAATTGACGTGCGTTTCATATTCCTTGCATTTAAAGAATGGATAAGGGACACAGTTTAATACGCGGCGGGCCGCTCGATCCTCTCAAACCCGCAAAACACACAAAACGAAATCCCTTCAATTATAGTGGCATCCGTGGCTTTGGGGTGGATAGAGAAACTTAACACAGGTGCATGCAGTCATGTCAGCATTTTTTAACAGAAATTTCCATTGGGATAGGCTCCCTACTTCTTTTTTCATGTTTAAATATTTATCGTGTTTACCCATTGCCTTTTAAACATACATGCTTGTTCATTCATTTTTATGTTATCTCAGTCTTTTCTCTAATTCTAACTAATCAATTCTGGGGAAGATAAACAGGGAAGAGTATAGTTCAGATGACCTTTACGAAGTTTGTGAAAAATCCATTGGCGCGAGAGCGACCTGGGTGTATGTGAAAATCGCAGACGTTAAGGATGGTAATAACTGCAAAGAATAATAACTAATTCCCTTACATTCTATAGAAGATTTCCCGTGGTCATTACAAATTTTATATTATTTATTAGTTGGTAATTAAATTTTTAATTTCTACAAAGTTATAGCAAAAGATATTCCTGCAAATAACAATTCATCCCTATCTACCAGTACTACATATTCGGTACTTAATTATAATTTAATTTAATTTCAAAATAAATACTTAAATGGTTTTTTTTCTGAAATAAATTGATATTTTTATATTTATTTCGTAATATTCAATTTATTTTAACTCATTGTTTTTTAAGCACATTCATTTTTTCTTATCAAACAATTTCTCTATTTTTTTACATCAGAGCACCAATATTTTATTCTTATAAGCAACAGTATTTTTAAATCTGTATTTAACAATTTTTCTTTTCTTTTAATATTAAGAAAGCAATTAAATGTTCTAAATTTAATACAACGAAGATTTCCAGCAATAAGAAAAAAATTTTAAAACATTGGTGCAATATCGAATAAACATCAGTATTTTGAGAGCGATATTTTTCAAATACCGATGTAGGAATTCGATATTTTACTACCGATGCTCATCTCTATGGCAAATAAAATTGATTGAAATGTATCCTCTTCAATTGACAGAATTGCTAATCCGCTCAATCTGCTTCTCAACACACAGATCTCAAATAGTATTTTTGTCGCCTCAAATAAGAAAGCGGTCTTTCTGAAGAAGTATCGGTTATGGTCATACTGCTAAATATAGTCTTAAACAAAAGCGCTACATTCATCTCTCATTTTCTTCGTTTTCACCTTGTTCAGCAATAGTTCGAAAAAGTAAAGACCGGCCTATTAGCCGCCTATTTTCATTTAAATAGGATGCGCGGCATACAGGGAATTCTCATGCCATGCTTCGATATATAGAAATCACTTCTGAAATATCCAAGCGGCCAAAAAATGTGACAGCGTCGCAACGCCTTCGCAGATTTACTGCCGTCTAGGATTTGCGGCCGTCAAGAATTCACGGTCGTTTGCTTCAGCCTACTTACCCTATTGATAAATTCGCCACAGATAGTGTATGCGTATGTGTGTGTGTGTGTGTGAGAGAGAGAGAAAGACTGTTGAACTCTTCATCTTACCGTTTTCAACAAACCTTTATCCTTGCAAATGTTAGCGAAAAAAGTAGAAGTATCATCTTTCAGATCTGGAGAATCCTCGCCTTGACATTTTCTTTGCGCTTCGTCAACCTGTGAAAATGATTTTACAATGCATTAATAATAAATACAATGTAAACAAATGAGTAGTTTTCGGTCCTTTTAAGGGAAACTTTTCTGCAAATCGTGGAAGAACATTTTGGTAAAGCTACCCTACACTACATGTTAAAGGTGTGTAACCGTGATGTAACGCAGTCGATGGTTTAAAATATATCCGAACTTAATAAGCCGGGGTCGTCCAACCTGTGGCCCACAAGCCGCATACGGGCCGTGAGCACGTTTTTATCGGCCCTCAGCTCTATTCAAGAAAAAATACCTCAAATCTTAAAAGTTTAAGCCAAGTTTGTTATCATATTTATTTTATAACAACGACAGAGATATTATTCAACATTTCCTAAAATCAGCTTTTCATTAAATTATACAATAATCCATTTTATATTGTTCTTCCGATAACCTTTTACTGGAAAACGTTAAGTTAAATAAAATATCTTAACTGTGTCTGTCGTGAATTTTTTCAACCTAAATATATTTAATTATTTACAAATTTTTTATATAATTAACGGTCTCGCTGTACATCTATGTATTTATTCACGAAAACGATACTGAAATGAACAATTATAAAACAAAATAAGTGGGATAATTTTGAAGTATTTTGAGAACGGGTATCGAAAGCCGTGGCTTTTTAACACAAAAGTATATATGTATATAATTTTTGGATTAAATTTGTTTAATAATTAAATCTTTTAATTATTGATTTGATTACATATTTAATGAAATATATGAATTGCATGTATTAGATATTCTTCCCAACACCTTAATTTATAATATTGAAATTCAATGTGGCGAAACGTTTCCACGTAGTCCGGAAGGTTACGCAAATCTAGAGGTAACGTTTCACATCTAATGGGTGGAAGGTTTCCAGATTCTTCGGAATATTACCTTACATCAGTGTGTTTGTTTGTTTGGGTTTTTTATGGCGCAAGAGCATCTGAGCTATAGTACGCCCAACATCAGTGCGTAATGTTACTCAACTACAATTGGTTACATTTCGCCATACCGTTCGGAACTTTCGCAACCAAAACTCGAAACATCACTCATTTTTATGGTAGCACTTGCTGGTGGCACTTGTATGGTGGCACTAGAACAGCGGCACTTTCATTATACCTTGAACCGCCGCTGCGGTCATTTCGATTGTCTTTGATTATTCTTTAAAAGCTATAAATAAATGCAATTTTGTTTTTGGTTCAACAATACTAACATATTTAGGTTAAATCCCAATAATATTCATTCAATATTTTCAATAATAAGGTTAATCTTAACAATTAAATGAAATTTTTAGCACATATTTTTTTCCCGGAAAACTATCATTTACGGAAAAATATGTTCTTTAAAATCACAATTTCATCTAAAAATAATCTTAAGTCACTTGCAGATCCAAGGGCGGGCGATGGGGCGATCACCCCCCCACACTTTGGGGGCCGTGATTATATCATAAAACATGAAAGGATTTTTATATTTGTAGACATAAAATTAAAAACAAACGCAGAAATAAAATTTCAGCTATTATCAATTTTAAGTTAAATTGGAACAGAAATTAAAATGAATGCCTAAATGATAAGCAAACGAAAGCTATGTTCAACTTTTCAAGGTTGTTATTTGACATCGATTACAACTAACGTTTCCCATCCGTTGCAATTATTTCGCACGTGGTTTATATTTGCTCGCGCGGAAGGCAACTTTTTTTCGGGGCCATCTATTTTATATTACGTTCCTCTTGATTTCAGGAATGGAAAGAATAACGCTAATATTTAATTAATCACGTTAACAAATAATAGTTAAAATTAATATTTGATTAATAACTTTTCTAATGTATCTAATTCGTCCTTACACCAAAATAAACTGATTGATTAATAATCAAGCCAAATTATGTGGTTTCACATATTAAAATTTTAAAAAAATTAAACATTTTTCACATAATTCATATATATTATTAATTATATTATATATATATATATTATTTATTGTCTTTACTTTATACGTCTTACTTTTATTGTTGATTAATTCTTATAATATTTACTTACACAGAAACGAAAACGAGGTCAACATAATCGCTTCTGCGGTTCTAGGTATATATGTTTATAACAACGGTTCTCAGCAACATATTATTTTAAAACTTCACGTACACCATGAGGAACATATTCTTTAAAAGTCACGAACTTTCATCTTTAAAACACGAAAGTTGTAAAAGATATTTGGGTTTAAACTTCACAAGCGGTCAATTTGGTTGAAGCCGCGGTTCTAGTATCAAATCACACGATGTGCAACGTTCCTCTTTTTTTTTTACAGTGTTACAACGAAATCAAAATACTTGTCTTTGTGGCCTAATTACCTACATCATAATTTCTTGGAGTCAGATGAGCGTAATTTGCAGCGACGACGCGGCGGCGTGAATTATAAATTTGTGCAATTCATAGTACATTAGTCCGTCACGTTAGACTTACCAGTTGAAGTTACGCAATTACCCTCTTCAGACAGGCGATATCCTGATTAATATTTAATTTTGAACTTCAGAATTCACTAATAGTTTTTGCAGATTTCGCTGCTACATGCGGTTTGTATTTGGAGTCGTATTATCCTGTGTTTTCCTTTTTTAAGCTTGCTTTTTTTTCCTGATAAAACAATGAACAAGCTGAAAATTTGATGACAGAAGGGAAGTACAGCTCCCTATTAAAATAACATAACTATGTTGCCAAGAATTCATCAGTGATGAGGTAAAATTTTGAAATAAATATTTGTGCATAATGAAGTATATTGGCATCAAATTATTTAATCCCAAAATCCGTGGATATCAGTTTTACATCGTCTACTTTTGGCTCCATATAAACTACATAATTCTCTAAATAAAGTCGTTTCAAAAATTAAAGTTTCACTAAAGGCCATTTCAATGAAAGAGGCATAAATTTAGCTCTTTAGCGCTTGTCACGCTTTATTTATAAAAAATCATTTTACAGAAAATTAAAGTGTTACAAATACTTCACAAAATCACAACAAGTCCAATTTTTCGGACATTCTATGCATGAGAATCCAAGACTAAATTTGATACAAACATCGAAAAAATTTGTAAATAAACTATTTTAGAGTAAAACTGTTTCTCATATAAACATACAAAATTATTAGAAAATTATTGTGAAATGACGTAAGTAGATATTTTATTGTAAATTTGTTTTACGAAATTTTATTTTCAACCTTTAATTTTTGTACCAAATTTGATCGTGGATTCTCCTTCATATCATAACCGAAAATATTTGATTTGTTATAATTCTTTTAAATGCTCTTTAATTTTAAGTAAACTCATTCGTTAATTTAATATTTAACATCTATTTAACAAACTAATTTGTTATTAAAAACACACATCGATAATTTAAGAGCGAAATATTTACTTTTCCCACTGAAATAACAATGAGTGTTACCTTATTTTGGTTACGAGTTTTTATTTGTTAACATAGATATATAATGCGAGAGTTTTTATACAATTATTTAAAAAGGAAGGATGTATGGAAAAGCGTAAACATATTCAATCTAATTTCCAGTATCATTATACTAACTGGACTGGCTTTTTGATTATTTACTTAACGAGAACTGTAATTGACTATAATGTGCTCTTTGTTTGAAGCCAGTGTCAATTCCAGGTCTTTTATTTCAAAGTTGAAACAAATGCAACTAAATCCTTAGTTTTTGTCCCATGATCGTTTCTAAAGCAAAATAATGTTTTCTAAAATTATGACACGCATTATCCTTGCAAGGAACTTTAAATTGCGATTAAGATTTCGAAAAACTTTTAGCCCGGGTACTTTATTTACAGTTGAACTCTCCAGAAGTTGATGGAAACGTGAAGATGTTATTAGCAAAATAGAAGTATTAATAAGTAAACTTACTATCGGAAGCAGTATTGACGCACATTTTCCTACTTCTTCAAATAGAGTTTGGTCATTTTCATCTGTGAAACAAATTATTTCTGATTAATTCTTTGTAAAGTACACACAAATGTTTCGACATATTCTATTGCAAATATATATTTACATATTGTTATATCAGTAATCAGAGTGGGGGGACCAGAGGGGGATTTTGGAGGGAAATATAAAACACGGTTAAACCGACTTATAACGAGCCACTATATTTCAACCTTCCTGATAGAGAGATGGAAATCTGTATTGTATTTGGTATAATCTTTAAGCGCAACATAATTTAACTTCGTTTCGTGAAAAGTATTTTTTGGACCCGATATTCAACTATCAAATTATTGTTTAAAGAATCAAAATTCGAAAAGAACAAAATAGTAGTCGAAAATAACCTGTTTTACCAGGGTTATATAAAATTTTTCGACCAAAAAAAAATAAAAGTCGTAAATCTGAAGCAAGCTCTCCCGACCTTACTTGGGAGCTCTTTCGGTACTGTATATTTCAGGAGACACTCATAATATTTCCAAGTGATTTTATCAGAGTAATGCAATTCTCATTGTCGTTTTTTGAATTAGATTTGATAATTCTTTTATTTGGTTGTATTTTAACTAGAGGCATAGGTTGTTGCAGGGATGATCCCAGCTTATAAAATTTCTCTGATTTCCCATTACCATAACATTGCATTGCATGGCTTGCGATTCATTGGAGTATAACTGATTTACCGCTGTTAATTTCTAAGCTTATGGACACGCGACTGCCCTGTACTCTTCGAAAATCTAGGGAAAAGTGTTTGGAATGAACTCCAGATTCGACGTTTCTTGTAGGGTATTCGGCAGAGCCGTCATGTGTATACATGCAACCAAGAATCCGTTGAATATCTGTCGAAGATGGTTTTAAGGGCTGCTGCTTCTCAAAATCGCATCTTCAGAATTAGTTTTATTTACAGGAGTGATTTAATCGAGTTTTTCTGCAGTTAATTAAAATATTTGTTGGGGTCACATTTACGGAATTTGTTGCCTATTCAGATTCGGATTGATAAATTTACTCAGTAGTTCATAGGTTTTGAAAAGGGAAGTTTCTTGGGATTATAATCTTGGTTTTTCTCCCTTGAAGTTTGGCTAGAAATCACATGGTCTTAAAAGTTTTGTCGAAGCTGCGAAGTTTCTCCTGTCGTTCTGAATTTCCAATTCAATTTACATTCAATCGTCTTTATTGGTGTTGATTTTGAAGTACCAGTGATGAGTGTTGAGTATGGGTTTGAGAAACGTCTTCTTAATAGTTTCAGTGGCAGTTGTGAGAAATTCACTGCCATATTCAATTGCAAGTCTTACATATTCCTTCCAATTTACTTCTGGAATTACCTCACTCTATCTAGCCATTAGGATTTGCAAAATTCTTCCCAGGTTTTAAAACTTGTGTAACTTCAGATTTTCCTCATTCGTTTGGTATGCCCAACTAAATAGGCCACAATTATCCGAATCCCATTTGTTGAATATTCGATGAGATACGAGAATTTGCAGTAAATATTTTTAATTAGGCATGCACGAAAAACAGCTTAGTTTTTCTTTCGGAATTCGGTAGCCAACTCCATGCGGAAATTTATATAAAAATTCCAGTTATAATTTCAAGTGTACCTTAAAATTAAAAAACGATATTAGGGATACACTTAGCTACGTTCCAGTATGCTTTCTAAAAGTTGCTGGATTATAAGGAATGTTCCACAAATTTTTGTATGACTTATCACAAAATACTGTATACTCCACAGTAACGAAAATTATAAGCAATGTGTGTGTACGGTTATATATCCTTATTTGTCTGCGTTTATGTAAATAATGGGATTCATTTACTATCGAGTATTTTTATGTATGATATAAAAAATACAATGTAAAATTGCAATTTGTGGAAAAATCTTTCATGAACTACTTTCAGAAAATACAATGAAATGCAGCTCTCTTTATCTCCGATACCTTTTTGAACTTTCAGAGTATTAAACTGCAATTTTTATCGAAGTTGTTCTATAGATTTGTCTTCCAACTTCCTGAATAAAAAGAATTTTAACTCTCGCGCATGTCATTTAAAAAATATTTTCTGCAAATACATCTCATCGAGTACTCAGTATTTTGTTTCCAAATTGCAGTATAATTATTCACTTGTATGTTTTCTAGTTTAGTGCAAGTTTCGTGAAAATTGGTTGGAATCTCTACAGGTTAGGAGAAAAGATGCAGGATAATTAATCGGTAAAAAATTATTAGAAAATTTGAAAATTTCTACAGAAGACTATAAAAAGGGAACGGTATATTAATGAAGACACTGAAATAGTCGAAGGAACAGCTCCTAGAATCCCAAAGAGGAAGTATTATTTGCAATAAAAAATATGAGAAAAGGAAGAACCGCTGGTGACTATAGCATTATATTAGATGAGGGGTCGAAATTAACTTTTTAAATTAGGTGCACAAGTGCACTCAAGTCTTGTGACTTGGGTTCACTAAATGCTAGTTAGGTGTACAAGTAACTAACAGAATAGAAAATAAACCTCAACTTTAAAAACGGGTAAAATATAAGTGCAGCAACTATATTAAAGCATGTCAGCTAAAAAAATGCAACTTTAAAAATAATTGAACATTCATTTGTAATAAAAAAAAAATACAAAGCAAATGCAGATACATGGAGAAAATTATATAAAATTATTCCATAGGTCACTGTTCTTGAAAAATAAACTTAAACAGCCATAGATTTTTGAATAAGTCAGTTTGGTGCACGCGGGCATCCAATTTAAAAATTTACGTGCATGGTTAAAATTTCACTGCACAATGTACACCCACTAATTTCGAAACCGCTATTAGAGATCCTAGAAAAAGCTGGAGAACATGTAGAAGACACACTTGCAAAATTCTTTACCAAATATCTTAACAGCGGTAACATAGCAAACAATGGGATTCTGCAACAGTAATTATTTTGCATGAAAAAAGTGATAAAGAGGATTTGAAAAATTACCGAGCAATTAGCTTTTTTACCTCCCATTTATAAAATCTTCACGAAAGTGCTGACACATAATTTGTAGAAAATATTAGATGCAGCTGAAACTAGAGTACAAACTGGATTTCGAAGAGGGTTCATATCAGTAAAACATTTTCAAGTATTAAGAAAGCTAATTGAAAGAGCCCACGTATATGAACTTCCATTGTGAGTGCCATTTATTGACTATGAGAAGACCTTAGACTCTTTTCAAATGTTACCAGCCATCAACTCTTTAAAACCGACGGACGTCTATGATGTATATATTGACATGGTGAGATATGTGTATAAAAATGCAAGCGTAAAATTTCGGTTACATAAAAATATCAAAACTTCTGAAATTGGCAATGGTGTGAGGCAGGGAAGTACCATTTCTCCAAACCTTTTTTATTTCAGTTTTACTGATGAATTTTAAGGTAGAAAATTGAAATAACGAGGAAAGAAAAATAAATGGTAAACTTTCAACTCATCTGTGGTTTGTGGATGATATTGTTACTTTTTAACGGCCTTATCAGAAGTCCAAAACTTCAAGATCACTCTCTCAAACAGAAGTAGAGATTTTGAAGCTGAAGATTTATCTACAAAATTTAAAATCATGTTCAATAATTTCGTAGAGAAAACAAAAATACAAGTTGACAGCATCGAGATAGAAATTGCTCTGAGTAAAAATGTTTCTTGGCCAACTGATTTCAATGGAAGGCAGCATTATGAAAGAATTCAGCAGACGTTTCAAACTTCGCCGGAGTGTCTTCGGAGGGAAGTTTCCTGATGGGAAAATTGCCTCTGTTTGTGAAAAGGAAGTTCCTCAAACCGTACACATTGCTAGTTCGCCCTCATAGATCAGAGACATGGAGGCTAAGAATTGCAGCAATACGGTAGTTATAGATAACCCAAAGGAGCATGGAGAGGTGCATGTTTGGAATAACTAGGAGCGATCGAAAAAGGAACACTTCGTAGAGAAAGCAAAAAGGAGGAGAAGACATCATTGTTAAAGTAAAAAGATTAAAATTGAGATGGACTTGGTATATCGCAAGAAGAATTGATCAACGATGGATAACTGAAACGCTCAACTGGATTCTAAGAGACCATCGAAGACATAGGAAACTTCCTCAAACTAGGTGGGTGGATGAAATAAGAAAATGTTTTAGTGACGAAGCGAATTGTTCGCTATAGAATTGTATGGAAAGCATTGGAGAGATCGCCATCCTACGGTGGACAGAGAATGGTTGAATATGATGATATAGAGTGTGTTCCGAAAACACCGGATTAAAAGTATATAGCCGTGATGCTTGTGCAGAATGAACCATAATGACCCTTTACATGGGGAGGTCGAAATAAATATCCACGGAGTTATGCATACTTTTATTTTTCAGAGGCGGGATCTATAATGACCAGTGGCCCATACAAACGAAGAAATAGACTGTCCCGAAATTTCAACTCTGGCGCGGGATTGCTAAATTGCATCCTAAAACAGGTTTTCAGGCGTGTTGACATTTTTGTGGTAGCCTCGATTGGCGACTTGATTTTATAATTGGCGCAATTTCATAAAAATTTTAGGGCTCCTACGTAGGGCTGGAAACTTCCCTCAGAGGTGCAGTACAAACATAGGAACACATCTCGAGACTCGAAACACCGATTAAAGAAGTTTACCTAAGGAGCGTTTCAATTTTTGCTACGTAGGGCAGGGCAGGCGATAAGGGAAGGGTGAATGACACAGGAGCCCCGTGCAACCAAGGGAGTCCATTACTAAGCGGAACAAACCCTACAAAAAGCATACGTTAGCTAGATCCGTACACGGACTCCTTATCAACTGCGCTACTGAGGCACCCCCCGTCGCCTGGAGTTAATAATTACTTTGCGCACTTCCATACAAATCGACACCCTCCCACCTCTGGGATTTGTATTGGATCCGTGAATGTCCTTCACCAGAAAATCCTAAACGTTTATACTCCGAAGATACTTTTATTTTCGCGCACGTGTGAGCGTCCAAGGATTCAAAAGTATGTCCTTCGGGTGAATAATAAATAGCTTGATAATAAAAGTTAGTATCTAAAAATTACCCTCGATCCAGTAACGTACCCAGAAAATTCCTAAAAGGGGTTGGTTCGAATGAGAAGGTTTACCTCTATATCATAGCTTTCGGTAGATCTATTCAGGGGCGGATTGCGCCGCCAGCTAACCAGCTCCCGGTCCTGGGTGTCCTCATGGGCTACAGGACCCGTGGGGTGGGGGGTTATTGCTCATATTACCCTATCTTCCGTACGCTTATGTCTTGATCGATTCTGAATTATGAGTATGAGCGCCGGAATATTGGCCGGGTCGCAGGACTTGTATTTCCGTTTCCCATGTAAAAAATTTAATAGCGAGCGTTCAGGCATTATGTAAGAACCTTCGTGGGAGGGGGGTTGCTGTTGTGCTTATTTTCCTGAGCTAGTTTATTTCATTGTTAACTTTTGCTTACGCCGGGCGGAGGGAATAAATTGGCCAAAATGTGAATAGTTCAATTCGTAAATGGCTTGCCAATATTTTTCCATTCTCGGCGAAATTTAGGAAACTAAATTCAAGAGGCGAGTCAAACTTTCAAATATAATTTTCATTGGCTCGAAATTGTTAACTCCCACATTCCAGAGATTCACGACGAATAAGAATTTCGTTTATTGATAATACAGCCAGCTGCAGTCTATCGGACAATTACGTTCATTATAGGTGTAACTTTCCTTTTTTATCCAATCGTGTTTTGTAATTTGTTTGTAGTCATAACACCGTGGATATTCATTTCCGACCCCCTGTAAATGGCCATTATGGCCATTATACTTTATACTATACTATACTGTAAATGGCCATAATGGCCATTATACTTTGATCCGTGTTTTTTTTTTCAGAACACCCTGTGTGTGTGCGTGCGTGCGTGCACGGGCGCGCGCGTGTGTGTATGTATGTATATATGTGTGTGTGTGTGTATGTATGCATGTATGTATAGTTTTAGTTTAAAAGTTTGGTGTCAAAACAACTACTAATACACTGGTTTCCATAAATTAAGCAACAAATGGAAAAAAACGTGATAATTTGGCCAAATGCAGTTCAAAATGCACGGAATTTGCATACAGTGCTGCCAGATCTGAAGATTAAAGAGTAGCAAACTGTGATTTAAAGTAGGGGATTTGAACTGTTTGTAGCCCAAACATGCAAAACAATTATTTTGCAACTACTAGTGATAGTAGTGGCTCCAATAGCAGCCTGAAAAAAAGATGGGGCTAAGCTCATCTCCGATACTGCCGTAATATTCGACATTTAATTGCCCTCACGTACACTCTTCGAACACGGACGGAATAGTATAGTGGTATCTCCAATAGCAGCCTTGGAAAAGGCTGGAGCTTCGGGCCGTTCCGATACGTCCCTGACATGCCTCGAGTTTTTTTTAATCGTTTGATTTGGCATTTTTGAAACGGCTACAACGCGTTTTGGCCTTTTTTTCCTTCTCATTGAACATTTTCGATGTTTGAGCCTCACAGATGTATAAGCAGGTCAACATAATCATTTGTATACATGCACTCTTGATTGAAAAATATATTGAAAATTGAATGGAACGCAAATTAAACTAAATATATTAGCTTAACTGTGGAAAGCACTGCCAAGTTAATGGTTTTCTGCTGTATCACGAAGTGTACAATTAGTGTCGTAGCTAGATATTTTGGCATCTGGGGCGAGTAACTCTCATAACCGATAAATAAACCCGAGAATGGGATAGCAAAGCAAAACAAAAATAATTGTTTTTTAAAAGCTAATTGCCGCCCCACCCCCGAGTTATTGCATCTGGTGGGACCGCCCACTTGAACCCATCAAGCTACGTTACTGTGACAATTTAGACTTGAACAAGCATGCATCATTATAATTAATAGCAGATACAGACTTTCATTTTGGAGGCAGGGGTTCAAAGGCAAAATTTGCCATAGTCTTGGAATAACACCCTTCATTTATCATGAAAGTTGGAATTTTTTACAGTGAAAAAATATATTTTTGGGGGTGAGGACACCTGTGACCTCCCCCTATATCCGCGCCTGATTATAATTACGTACTGTAACACAGGGAAATACAAAATTTGTCCTCATAATGTGGCTAATAAGGTTTGCACCTTCGAGCCTGTATAGAGTATATATGCTCAAAGGCTTGCTCATAACTGCAATGTTAAACAATTTTCTGAGTCACGTGACGTCCATTCTAGTACATATAAGATCTCTGTGTTTAAAAAGTACCAAAACAAAAATTAAACCACAGCGATCTTATATGAATTGAACGAGTATCGAACGTGTTACGTTTTAGTAAAACTACCGTTTACTGCGAATAGAAATGTTCAATAAACGAAACTTTTATTGTATTATATAGTATTAAGAATATTTTGTGATTTTATGTATAAAAATTAAAAAAATATAATAAAAAAAATAGCGTATTTTTCAGATTTATAGCCTGAAGGTAATTAAAAGTAGCCCGGAATTAGCCTGTAGCACAATTCGAAATTTTTGTGGCGCGGGCACTTAAAAAATCGTCCAATTCGATACTTGTAGGCCAATCTGGCAACACTGTTTGCATATGTTACTAGCAAAGGTATCTAGCATCGATATACAGGACGCAAATGAGTGGCGTTGGTGTCGATTTATGCAAATGCGAAAAAGCTTAAAACTAGCTATTTTGCAATGAGTCGCCAATTAATGTGCGATGGTAAATGAAGAGATTTTGAGATAGCCAATTTGTAAAAATGATGTCGAAACGTCATTTGCCAGTAGAATTACATTACGCAGCTATAGGTGGACTTGAAGACGGTCCACGGCAGGCGGACGTTGCAAGATGGCTGAACATCGACAATTCTGTGGTCAGCAGAGTGTGGCAACAGTTCCGAACCAGGAATTCAGCCTCCCGAAGATACAGTGAAGGTAGGCCAAGAGTTATAACCTCCTCAGATGACAGATACTTGCGGCTTTCTGTAAGGCGAAACAGGACTGATACTGCGACTCATCTCAGATCTGCGCTCGCTGCAGCTACAGGACGGACTGTATCAGCTTCAACTATACGCAGAAGGTTATGTGAAGGATGATAATATGTTACGTGACCAGTATTATGCGTGCCCTTAACTTCTCGCCACATGAGGGAACGTTTGAATTGAGCATGTGTGCATGTGAAGTGGACTCGAAATCAGTGGAGGTACGTACTTTTTACGAATGAGTCAAGATTTGCTTAGAAGAGTGATTCTCGACTAGTTTTTATCTGGAGAGAGGCTGGTACTCGATATCAGCCCTCTCTTATGCAAGAAAGGGACACATATGGTGGAGGTACTTTGCCTGTATAGGGAGGCGTAGCTTTAGGCGGACGTACTGCCCTCTATGTTGCCACGTGGAAACATAATGCTCAGAGGTATAGAGACGAGATCATGGACCCCGTTGTTCAACCGTATGCGGCCGCTATTGGCGATACATTTGTACTGCAGGCAGATAATGCCCGCCCTCACACAGCTCGTCTCGTGCAGCTGTAAATTGAAGAAGAGACTATAATCGAAATGCAATGGCCACGCACTCTCACGACCTAAATTCCATAGAGCGTTTGGGATGCTCTTGGGAGGCGTGTTGCTGCCCTCCATCCCCTTCCCGAATTCTGCAGTGGCTTAGAATTGCTTTGCGCGAACAATGGACATTGCTACTCACGGAACTCATTGCAACATCATTAGCAGCATGGAACAACGCTGTCGGGCCTGTATTACTGTTTGAGGTAACCACATTTTGTATTGAGATACTTTTACTATTTCATTGTGACACCTGTATTTCTGACTTTTTTTTATTTATATAGCTTATACAAAATGTAAATGCTTTGTATCACATGTTTTTACATATGGTATGATAAAGATTTTCACCAAATTTCATCCAAATTTTTTTGTATATTATGAGTTATCACGTTTTTTCCATTTGTTGCTTAATTTATGGAAAACAGTTTAGAAATATATATATATTTATATATATATATATATCATCATCATCATCATATTCAACCATTATCTATCCACTGCTGGATGAAGGTCTCTCCAAATGCTTTCCACACAAGTCTATCCTGAGCAATTCGCTTCCACGTCACCCCAACCTGTTTTCTTATTTCATCCACCCATCTAGTTTGAGGACGTTTTCTAGGTCTTCGGTGGTCTCTTGGAATCCAGTTCAGAATTTCTGTTGTCCATCGTTGATCAGTTCTTCTTGCAATATGCCCAGCCCATCGCCATTTCAGCCCTTTTACTTTAACAATGATGTCCTCTACTCTAGTTTGCTCTCTCACCCAAGTGTTTCTTTTTCGATCTCTCCTAGTTATTCCAAGCATGCACCTCTCCATGCTCCTTTGCGTTGTCTGTAACTTTCGTATTGCTCCAACTGTTAGACTCCATGTCTCTGATCCATAAGAGAGGACTGGCAATACACACTGGTTGAAGACCTTTCTTTTTAGACACAAAGGCAATTTCCCCTTCAGGATAAAACTGTTTCTTCCAAATGCACTCCAGCCAAGTTTAATACGTCTGTTGAGTTCTTTCATAATGTTGCCATCCATTGAAATCAGCTGGCCAAGGTAAATATATGAATCAGCAATTTCTAGCTCAATGTTGTCAACTTGTATTTTTGTTTCCTCTACGAAATTATTGAACATGATCTTAGTTTTTTGTAGGTTCATCTTGAGTCCAACTTCTTTACTTCTAGTTGAGAGCTCCTGTACCATGTCTTGGAGTTCTGATGGGTTCGTTGAAAAAATAACAATGTCATCAGCAAACCGCAAATGATTTAAATATTCACCATTTATTTTTATTCCCTTGTTATTCCAATTTATCTGCTGAAAAATCATCTGTAAAGCTGAAGTAAAAAGTTTTGGAGAAATGGTATCTCCCTGCCTCACACCTTTACCAATTTTGATAGCTTCGGTATCTTTATGTAACCGAAATTTTGCACTTGCATTTTTATACACACGTTTCACCATGTCAATGTACACATCCTCGATGTCTGCTGATCTTAAAGAGTTGATGACTGCTGATGTTTTAATAGAGTCAAAGGCCTTCTCATAGTCAATAAATGCCACACACAATGGAAGTTCATATTCATGTGTTCTTTCAATTAATTCTCTTAATACTTGAATATGGTCCACTGTACTGAATCCACTTCGAAATCCAGCTTGTTCTCTTGGTTGAGCTGCATCTAATTTTTTCTGTAGGCGATGTGTTAGCACTTTTGTGAAGATTTTATAAATAGCAGGTAACAAGCTAATTGTTCGATAATTTTATAAGTTCTCTTTATCACCTTTTTTATGCAAAATAATTACTGTTGCCGAATCCTATTGATTTGGCATATTACCGCTGTTAAGACATTTGGTAAAGAATTATATATATATATGAAACAATTACCACTTACTTTGAACTATAATAGCACAAATGTGAATTTAATTTAAACATTAATCTTGATTTTAAGAAAAACTTAATTTAATTAATATTTTATAACAAAAATTTTGAAGCATTAATTAGGATTAATATTATTTCTTCGAATTTTTGGAGAAATGGACAGAAATATAAAAGTATTGTGAATATAAAGTAGACAGAAATATAAAGAAATTGTACCGAATTTTTCCCCATATTGTAATTATGCATCATTTTCTTCAATATTCAATTTATTACAAAACTTTTTAATGCTTGTGAACTTTTATCAGAATATTTGCGATTTGGCTAATAATTAATGTAATGTTTGGTATCAGGAAAATAACTCAGATGTCATGCCACGTTAAGAAAATTAAAAGAAAATATTATTTACCGCAAATAGCTGCTATTACATCATCTCGATATCTTCTAGCCTCCTTCGTGGACAAACTTATGGCAAAATCAACATAAAGAACAAAAAAAATCAAACGCATTATCCCTACTGTATTCATGGTAGGCCTTGTTTATTTTTCTAAAATAAATGGAATAAAAATATTACGCTCTTTACTTATTTTAGCGAATACAAATTTGGAAAATACAAATATATATTTTATTCATGTGTAACCCAATAGTCACATATTTCTTCAATAAACATGGGGAAAATTTAGAAACAAAATTCGGTAAAGACGAAATTCTTAAAGCATTTCTTTCAATTGGCAAGGATTTTTGTGAATATACCAAACATCTTAGAAAGAATGATCCAAATGATGGGTGTTGCGATCATTTTCCATACCAAAAATTAAAAAAAAATGATTGCGAATGATCTCCCTGGTATATAAACAGCGTTAGTGCTGGCCATTTAAGAAAATATATTATTAGGTTTCTGTACAATAAATGAAGCACAGACAGAACAACAAGTCAAAAATATAAAATTATAAAACAGAGCCAGAATTATCAGAATTATCAATATTAAAATTAAAATAAATATTATAGCAATTTTTCAAACGCGCATTCTACATTTAATAAGTATTTATTCATGGCTTGAGCAAGCTCAGAATCAATCAATCCATTAATTTTAATTTATTTTTTAAAATGGTTGTAGTAATTCGTTTAATTTACGAAATCCATAAAAATAAATGAACATTGAAATTCAAAGAAAAGACTACAAATAACCATAATGCATCGTGACTGTTTAACTGTAAAGATCTTAGGGGTATTTGATATTTTATTCCCGAATTTTTTATAACCGAATATTCAATAAACTTTTTGTATAATTTTCCTAATTTTTTAAATTCTATATCCATCTTTTCTTCTGGAAGCAGGACCACCGCGTATCCTATAATTCCAATGCTCTCTATATATTCCTTTTTGTTTATTCTTTCGGTAATTCCTAGTTCACTATTATTATATATCTTATCTATTGGCAAAATACCATGTGTAATGAACAATGAATTTTGACTAGAACTTTTTATTTCTTTCAGTTAATTTTATGTTTAATATGTAGCAATTCAATACCCTGATATAACCCTTATATACATTTTTCAAAATGCTAGTGTATAATTTATCTTCTTCTTTTTCTACCTGCTTTTTCGAATTCGTGTCTCTCTCGCTCTCTTTCTGTCTATGTCTCTTTCGTCATTTCCGGAATTAAATTAAATCGAAAGAAAATCCCATATTTATAAAACCATCCTTCTGTCGTATTTTAATCTTCTTGTTTCATTTAGCAAGGCAGTTTCCCTGAATCTGCCTTTAAAAAAAAGTGTTGGCCAATTAATAAAATTATAAATATATTTATGAAATCAGTTATTCTATTATATATTAAACTCTCAAATATTATAACACATAGATATAACATTGAAATAGGCCTTTAATTTATCTTAATGTCCTTTTCATATTTTTTACCCTTTGTCTTAAAACTTTTCACCTTTTTTTCAAAAAGCGAAAACTATTTTCTCCTAAACTTAAATTATTTACAAAGTCCACATATTCTGACATGTATTTATCAATATTATTGTTTTTTGCACGTATGCAAATACAAAATGCGATATTATTTTTGAGGTGATGACTTCATGCTTCACAAAACAAAAATATTAATCGGAAATTGAATTTAAAATCATCGAGTAATGACTGGATTTATGCATTTTATTAAAATTTACATTCTTCAGCTTTTAGTTTTACACGATATTTGAAAGGTGAAGTCTGTAAAAGACGTTCATATGGTTTTTGTCATTGTCTAATCTTACACATAAAAGATATACATACTGTGACGTTGACTTGCGATAAGGTATCTTTCAGCACGTCCGGATGATTGTGTTGAGATAAGACATCGCGTTTAGATCGTCGTACCTTTATATATATCCATACACGCTGTGTTTCATCATCTTGAACTTGCAATTTCAAATACGATGTGTAATCCACGACATACACAGGCTTAGTGTTGGCCAAGTATATGTAATTGGCGATTGAAGTTTGAGCCCTATTTTTGTATTTTGTTTCAGTACCTTGGGGGCCTAGAAGGTTATGCCACACAGGTTTATATGGTGGGTCATTGGTTCGACTCGGTCCAGGGTGGTGTCTCCTTTTCTCTTATACATAGAAAGCTCTAATTTCAGCTTAAACGCCGGCGTTTATCCAAAGCGTTTTTTTCCCAAATCAACCATTCCCAAATTTCTAGAGCCTCCTTATTTAAAATGTTATCTATTTTGCAACTTAATGAGCATAAACTTAAATAAATGGATGAGCGAAGCATTGCGCAACGAAATATTAAATTTTAAGCTAACATAATAGCAGTTATGCAATCGGGAATGTTGTTTTACAGTTGTTTGGATATTGAAATGTCCTTCCAGAATATCAGTCTGGAAAGGTCTTCCGGCGAATGTAAGACGTTTCTATACCAAAACCAGTTTAGAACAACTTTTCCTCCTACACAGCTGCTTGTGTTATAATTTGTGTTTTACACATGAACTTACTATTTGTTGATATCGATTATTACTTATTTATTTTTATTTATTTTGCTCCCTTTTTTTATTTATTTTTTATTTGTTTATTTTCGATAGTTACCTATTTGTGGATATCGCTTTTTTACTATTTCTGCTGTTGGTAATATTTTTTTAATATATGTATGTATGTAGGCGGGCGGGCGGACGGGAGGACAGACAAGCAGACAGACAGATATCCGTATAAAAGTACAATACTATGTTAAAGAAAATAACAAGTTTGGAAACCCGTTAGTTTTCATCTTTAAAAATGCTTAGCTGCCAGTATGGAGTCGTA
>QLNU02015252.1:38608-55403 GCA_006491805.2 Dysdera silvatica | reverse complement strand
CATGAGGATGAACAATCGATTAGTGAAAAACGTAACAAGTAAATTAACAAGTTAAAAAAAAATCAACGAGTGGTGAAACATTAACGAGATAAAAAAACCCAAACGAGAAATGAAAAATTAACAAGATGAACTGGTAGAACTTCCAATAAAACGAGCACGAGGTAATTACCAGATGGCGTATAAACACAGGGCGTAAACAGCAATTTATGCCAAATTATGCCAAACACATAATTTCCCACGTATAGGGTAGCCCTCTCCTTTCTTCTCACCAAATCGTTTCAACCAATTAAAATCTAAGAAAATAATAAATTCAAATATTCCGTGCTACTCGGAATTTCGGGACAACTGCTTTTTGGCACGAGTGCTAGATCCCTGTATATTCAATAAGATGGCAAATATGTTTTGGCGTGGCAGAGCCAGGGCCATAAAGTTTTATTGTGCTCTGAGCAGGTTCCTTTGAATATACAGATGGGATGTACTTGTGAACAATTAAGATACCGAATATTTTTCCGAGTGGTCTAAACACCACCAGACTATCGTGCGAACACTTTATGTAAAAAAAGATATAAGAGAAAAATACAACTTAAGAAGGGCAAATGCTTAACTACTATCTACTTAAACTGGTCATAAAACAGACCTTCGGTCATCATCTGTTTAGCCAAGTGGCTAGAATTCGAAGTTAAAAATCCCAAACTACATGTATTTTCAAAGTCGAATGTATTTTGAAAATTTGTATTTTCGATACGAAATACAAAATACCTAGAAATTTGTATTTTCGATACAAAATACAAATGTATCGAAAATACGTATTTCAAATACATGTATTTTCGATATTGCCCAGTTCTGGTCAGAGGCCATTCTTTTGAACTTGAATAGAACCAGCGATGCATGTATTTTTTTGAATAGTTGGCAGCACCCCGTAATTTTTATGCTGAATGACGTCACTTGAAATTGACGGCCAATGAATAACTATGGTGGTGGTATATATCGTTTGTAGGAGGGATTTCTAGATTCTTTTATTATTAGTAGAGAATCTTTATAAATGTTTTTCTCGTAACGAAATAACAATGTCCAAAATCTCCAAAAATGTCACTCGTCCGCCCAGCAGTAGAATTGAAATTAAAAGCAAAGTAAGTTTTAATTCCTCAGTTACCCACCTGTGAAATTTGTATGATATTTTATATTCATAGTAATTAGGTTTTTATTCATCATACATTTTATCCCTGTAAAAGGCTAAGTGGTATTAATCCCACGCTATTCATAAATTACTTTTCTGAGGTGACTATCATGGGGGGGTGGATTTAAGATCACAGTGGTTGCTGGGTTGTTGTTTGCGTTAAAATTCCCTCAATACCTTTATAATGTTCTGTTGGCTCTTGTGTTTTTCTTTCTTTTTAATGCTTAAAACAAGTGTATTAAAAAAAATGTTAATGTGTCGAAAACGTTAGGATTTTAGTTTTGCGAAGCGAAATAATAACAATTCATTTTTCCTTAGAACCAATTGTTTGTAATACATTGTTATTCGATTTCAAAAATTTTGGCCAAACTACACGTGTATCCCCCTATGCGATTTGTCCCCAAGCCATGGCAACCCTGCCGTGACGAACTCCTTCCCGGATTACGTTATCACACGCTCCCTTCCCGGCCGCCATGTTTTTTAAGGAGTTCTTACCAATTATACTCTTTTCAGATTTTTTTAACAAAAAAAAAAAACTTCTGTCTTTAAGCTTCTGATTTTTTATGGCTTTTGGAATCATTTCCTCCACTTCCTCTTTGTGACACCGTCTCCACATATACTCTGCGTAGTATGAGTCAAACAGCTTTTCAGTGCCGACATTGTGATGCTCCACGTTCCCCCTCATACCTCTTCTCCCTTCTCTCCCCCCCCTACCTTCTGCGAAGTAAGAGCCCAACAGCTGATCAACGCCGATTTGCGAAGTACGAGTCCAATAGCTTTTCATCGCCGACATTGTGATACTCCACATTGCCCTCATCTCCCCCATACCTTGTCTCCCCTTTTCCCTCCAGACCTCTTACCCCATACCTCCTCTAACCTTTTCCTCTTCTAACATCTTCCATTCTTCCTCCTATACCCTCTCTCTGTCCCAAACATCTATCAATTCCAATCTGTTACAAAATTCAAAACATTTAAACGTTTCACATCCTATCACTACAACTCAAACCCCCACCGCCATGAACAGATGCTACGACACTACAACTACCATGTACATGTGCTCATTTTTAACGCTTCCTAAAACTTTCCCTCTGTTTTAAGAGTATAGTATCGGTTTTAGTGACAAAACAGGGGATATATCTGTAGTTTTACCAGATTTTTTATATACACATTTATGCATGGAATTTCATTTTTTATATAAATCTGAGGTGATACTTCATTCGGGCTATTTCAGCCAAGCGTGCCCATATCCAGAGGGGAGGATATTAGGGATGGGTCTCCCCCCTTAAAAAAAAAATACATATTAATGGGACTTGGCTATGGCCTTTCATGCTGCGATTGTATCAATACATATTGTACAAATTTTTGAACCCCCCCTTGAAATTAAATCCTGGCTACGGTCTTGTATCCAAGTAAAAAACTTACAATGAGAATCATGTGTGCTATTGCAATAAAAATATTTGTGATTATAACTTATGTTAGTTGCGTGAAAAGGGGATGTAGCTGCCCCATCCCTGTTAATAACGTATAGGTTGTACTAGAAAGAAACATTGGGAATAGTGCGTATTACTTCTTTGTTGCCAAGACAAGCGATGCCAAAACTCATGCTATACTCTTAAAATAGGTGCTAGATTTCTGTTCTATGCCGTTTCTTCAAACTGGATGTGCACGCAGGCTTATCGCAGCATCGCTGGTTTTTTGGAACATTGCCAGAAAGATAACTGTAGTTGAGTTTCGTACGAAATTCTCTTGCCTGTATCAGAGAACAGTTGGTGGAGGGGAAACCCCCCTCTTTGGCCTCGCAGCCCATTCGGATAGTCTTCGAGTACTCCTGAATAATTGAAATGTTGAATCGGTGGTTTTTACCAATGACGACATCTCAAAACCTAGTAAAAGGGTTTTTTTTCGTGTAGTTCCTCTTTTATGTGCATGTTCGTAAAAAAAAAAAAGCTTCTGGGTGTAGCATCCCCATAGGTCAATTTGTTATTGGGCGGGATAGGTTTCGGGCATCCACCGTGTGTTGCAGCGACACCATTTTGACTCATATTTTGCAGAATTCATGTGGAGGAAATGACACATGGACAAGCGTGAAAACAATTTCCCGGCATTTATGATGAACGTAAAAAGCATGTTTCCTCCCCATACTACCGATACGTAGATAAGTACTTTAAAAAATATTTTTAAAAATTCCGACCAGACTCACAGATTATTACCAATGATGATGCAGTTTCAAACCCCAAAAAGAAGTCGGCACGATTGGCAGCAGAAGCAAGGGAGTAATATGCACTGACACCAAAGCATTAGCATATGCAGAAAGTTCACAAGAGGGCATACAGATCTACCACTATGTATTCATAGTTATAGTCAAAATCGCATATATGCAAATGGATGTGGAAATGAAATCCTATGCATATAAGCGGGTTTCACATATAAGCAGTGTACCCTGAAAATAATTTGCTCAGAAAATTTTTATATTGTTTATTTTTATTAAATTAGATTATTACTATTTATAATTTCATAAATATCATATACATTATTTATTTCAATATTAATTTACATTACTATTAATCTATTAATAAAAATAACAAGTAATGTAGTACTTACACTCTAACATAAACACATGTACTGTATTAGCGAAAAAAATCCTTAACTTTCTTTACACTCGTGGATGTTCTGATAAGTGATTAAAGTTTTTATCCATTAAAATACTAACGTTGTGGTGAAACTTCATGGTTCGTCACACAGCATCTCTCTCTCTTCCTAAAATTTTTTGAAAATTGCAGTAGATTAGCTTGTGTCATCATTCTGGTCTATCGTCATACTCTCCCTAATGTCATACTTGTAAATCCTTTTGGAGTTTTTAACGCCATTTTCACGTTTCTCAAAACTTTCGTTTTTTCATTGCAGCGAAATTATGTCGAAAATAATTTTGTAATTCATTTCTAGTCTTATTTTTAATTAAGAAGTTGCTGGTTTTTAGTGATTCAGTTACGTAATCATGATTTCTCGTTTTGCATGTTTGCTTTATTTCTGGCTACCGTGATTGTTTACAAATGAACTGCTATTTGTATTATACCTTTCGGTTACTTAGATATAATACCGAGACATTGAGTTTTTATTGCTTTTGATTAAAAACAATAACCACAGCTGACAAGGCCCTCTGTGATGCGTTGTGTAGCAGTATCTTGCACTCTTTCGGTTACTTACACATGACACTGACATTCACATATTTATGAGCTGCTTTTTTTTTTTTATATATTGATTGATTGATTAAAAACAACCACAGAGCTGGCTGAGCCTCCTTTCTCCCATTTGTTTTCAAGTATGAATTTTGTAAAAAGTAAATACTAGCCCAAAAAACAGTAAACTTTTCCAACATGGTGGAAGCTAATTTAGCCCGTTGCCAATCGGTTTTAGCAATATTGTAAAAAAATTAGAGAGAAGTCATTGACGAATCATGCAATTTCGCCAAAATTTTTCATATGAAAATTGTTTGATCTTAAATAATCTTGCAAAAGCGTTAGAGCAGAAACAACTTTACCAGACCAGTGCTGTTACAAAAACAAATTTTGACAGTGATTCCAAATGCAGAAAGAGGAGGAAGACTTAAACAAAGTCATAAATAAGCTAATAAATGAAACTTCGACAAGGGTTGACAGCCATTTCCGATGGGGAGAGACAATCCTTAAAAATAAGGGCTGCCAGCTACATATTTACTTTGGATGAATATTTGTTTTGCATATATCCGGTTTAAATTTTATAATAAAACAATCATTTGGTTTAAAAAATACTTGTATAAAATTAATATTAAGCAGATTTAGATAACATTAAAAAGATACGAAAAATTTGCTGTGTTTTATTGAGTTCTTTTTTGGGTCAGTCAGGCAAAATCGCTTCAGCACTGCCACATACGTCGGTAACATATTAGCTTTAAAGATTTCAGGAGCACCAAACGCTGGGCACATGTCGTCTGATTTCTCTCAGTTTCATTTCAACCACTTGTGGTTTAAAATCAGAACAATTATATTTTATGAATCCATTTTTGTTTGTTTTGTGACAAATCAGGTTGAATATTAAAGGTATTTCGGCAGCCAAAAATTAAATTTGATTTAGCTGAGGTTTTGTAGTATAAATATGCTTTGTAATAGGCACCTTTTGAACACAGGCGTTTTAAATTCCTGATTTTAATTTTTTCACTCCACCCTACTGTTCATAATTCTTACATGTCCATATTGATTCAGTTTGTGGTTGCAACCTTGTAACGTTCGCTTTCACTGCAAATGGTATACATAATGTAAATTGTACAATTTCTTATTTGGTACTTTTTTCTTACTTGTACTTATTTTTACACACTTTCAACTAGTACATTTTCTTAATAAATCTTGTCGATTTAATTTGTTTCGATGATAATTGGTAAAGTACAAATATTATAAATAGCAATAAAATGTAGCGTTATTTTTCGGGCATATAAATTTTTGGTTCAAGTGTGTATTATTTTAGGTTACATGCCCGACCAGGCATACAAATTTTTGAGATTTTTCTGGCCTTGATAAACCACCCCGTATATATGTAATAAACGTTTTTGCTTTTCTATTTCTATGTTATTATCATTTATTTCTTTTATTTATATATATTTTTTTTTAATTTCAGCTTGATGCAGAGTTCCGACGCTTTTCTCTTGATCGGAGTGAACTTACAAAGTTTGAAGATTTTTTTGGTCTCATAGAAAAATTTCACAAACTAGATGAAATACCCTTTACATTGTTTTACACAGATCCTATACATGGCGATCTTCTGCCAATAAATAATGATGACAATTTTGCAAGAGCTATCAATTCTGCATACCCAATGCTTCGAGTGATCATTCAAAAAAAGGGTATGTTATATATATTATGTACTTTATTGCGTATGTTTAAATTATTCTTATCCAGTAGCATAGTTAGTGGGTCAAGAGGGGGCTCCACAATTTGAGGGGTGGCAATTAGCCTTTAAAAAACAATGACAGGCATGACAAACACTGCAATGACACTTGCCCCAGGCAGCAAAATATCTAGCTATGCCACTGTTCTTACCACTAGAGCCTGGATTATATGCAATTGCATGTTTTAGCCCTTTTTTAGCGTTTCTGCATAAAAATGATAAATTTTCAGAGTAAATGCATATTTTAAGGGCTTTGGTAATTTTCAGAATTTATTAGTCCCTCATCGAAAAAATTTCACCACAGAAGTTAAACTTCCTCTTACTACTTATCTGAGCGGAAAGACAATGGAATTCGTAAACATACACGTTTGATTATGCTCTAGGACACCAAAAAATTTAAAGAAAGCAGCAATAGGAACTAAATCAATTGAGACATTGTTTAAAGGAGTTAGCAGTAAAGCTGATGTAACCGTGGATGTTCATTAGTATCCATCTCTTGTACTAATCTCTTGTCAATCCCGTGACATGAGCAGACTAGAAAGGCAGTTGCAAATTGCCCTCAATAACATCATTAACTGGATAAGTGAAAATGGCTTTCATTTCTCTATACAGAAGACAGTTTGTGTCCATTTTTGTCGGAGGAGAGGCTTACATCCGGAGCCTACTCTATCTGTAAAATCATTGTATTCCAGTTGTTCAAAAGGCAAAATTTCTTGGTGTGTTATTTGACCATAAACTTACCTTCAAGCCACACATTCAGTCTCTTAAAAACAAATCCATAAAGCCCTTAATATCTTCAGAGTACTCTCCCATACATCCTGGGGAGCAGACCGTTATTCAATGCTTCGTCTGTATCGTGCTCTCATCCGCTCCAAACTGGATTATGGCTCTGTCATTTACGCCTCTGCTCGACAATCCATCTTGAAAGCTCTTGATCCTATTCACCATCAGGGTCTCAGACTGTGTACAGGTGCATTCCGTACCTCACCAGCTTTAAGGCGTATGCAGCTCTCTCTCAACTATTATACGAAACTTAAATCACTGCCCACTCACCCTCTTAGGGATGTCATTTTCGAACCTCGTTCCACCTTACTTTTTAATGCTCGCCCTTCATGCATCCCTTCATTTGGTATTCGGATGGTTAAACTAACCAGAGAATTAGGTATAGATTGTCGGAGCATTGCTCCTACACATACTCATTTATCACCGCCATGGGTCATACCTGCCGTGGACATCAATTGGGATCTGGTTAACCACAGCAAAAGCACTACACCTAATGCTTTTTACCAGCAGTTATTCTCTGAATTTCGGGATCATTTTCAAGACTTTAATTTCATTTTTACAGATGGGTCCAAAACTGAAACAAATGTGGGTTCTGCATTTGTCATTAACAACAGTGCCATTGCAGAAAAAATCCCCCCCATCATGCTCCATTTTCACAGCAGAACTTTACGCCATTTCCATGGCTCTTACATATATTTCAACTCATAGCTTAATTCCTTGTATAATTTGTACCGATTCTCAGGGCTTTTTAAAAGCACCGGAATCCTTTAAATATTCACCTCATCCTATTTTATCCAAAATCCATTCACAACTGCAGCACCTGCACAATCATTCCAATATTAAATTCTATTAGATCCGTGCTCACATTGGTATCAAAGGGAATGAGGCCGCTGATGCAGCTGCGAAGGCAACGAACTCACCACTTGCTTCTAGCCAATTATTAGCTTTTGTCAGACGTTCTGTTGTTATCGACTTTTGAGACCAGCACATTCTCAAAATATTTCCTTTGTAATTGATATTGTAAAAATTGAAAACTAGTTCGGGAATAAAATATGTGAATTTATAATTTTATATTTTTTAAAAAAATTAAAAGAATAGCACTTCATTATTAGAAATAGGGTCCATAGTTTAAACTGTGACCTTGGTCTGAATGATGACTAACTATGCCGTGTTGGTATGGCAGACCTTTCCAGATGTCTCAGTACACCATCTTAAGATAGCAGACTTTTCCAGATGATTCAGCATACCATCTTCAGAGGGCAGGCCTTTCCAGGTGACTCACTGTATCATATTGAGATGGCAGACCTTTCCAGATGACTCAGTATGCCATCTTGAGATGTAAAAGTAGTTGTTATAAAGAAATATTTTTGATCGTTTTGGTACTTTTTGCATACAAATAATTTTCATTTTAGGAGAAAGTTGTGAGGAGCTCAATGGTTACGGTAATTCAGGACGGCGCAAGAAATTTCTTGGTCAGTATCTTCTTCCTTCCGTTCCAAAAAATAAACCTCATATATCCATCAGTCTTCCCGAAGACTTCCGTCAGGTATCCTCTATCATCGATGTTGATGTGGTTCCAGAAACATGCCGTCGAGTACGACTTGTGAAACATGGCTCAGACAAGCCACTTGGTTTTTATATCCGTGATGGCACGTCTGTTCGAGTTACGCCTTATGGCTTAGAAAAAGTTCCGGGCATATTCATATCCAGACTTGTACCAGGTGGTTTAGCTGAGAGCACAGGCTTACTGGCAGTAAATGACGAAGTCCTGGAGGTGAATGGAATAGAAGTGAGTGGGAAAACACTGGATCAAGTAACCGATATGATGGTAGCTAATTCTTCTAATCTCATTATCACTATTAGACCGGCAAATCAGTCAAGTGTTGGGTTTCCACGTCGAGGATCTGTTGGACATTCATCGCAAATGTCACATGGTTCTCAACATTCAAATCAATCTCTTCCCAGTGATGACGATCATTTTGATGATGATGAGATCCGGGATCATACCAGTGCTGCTTGCTTTGAGGGGACTGTAATAGATCGACCATCTGCGTCAGAAGATGATGGGATTGTTACATTGTGAAGCACAGTATGAACCCCCTTTGACTATTTCAGATTTTTAACAATATTGCCTTTTCTCACATTTTGTGATCATTTATCAAGATTGAACAAGTCTTTTTTTCCATCCTGTCTTTGAATGTGGGAAAGGTCGAATTTATATATGTATTATTTTCGAGAGGTTTACTCCAGTGCACACAATTTCGTCCATTTTTCAAATAAATTTATGTAATTTAAAAGAACAAATATCCGTCCTTATAAAAAGTATTTGCAGTGTAGGAATGAAAGTTGCGAATAAATGTGTTCTTTACCTGTTTTCTACATAAACATACAAGCATATATCTTTTATGAAGATAAGCATACAAAAATTTCAACGTGAGTCTTGTTTTTGTTGAGCTGTGAAAAGATTTTCAGATACTTGGTGGAGAGGGGTAATATCTTTTTAATATTTAGTAAGTTCTTTTGTGTTTATTAAACTGGGGTAATCAGAAATGTTTTTCTTAGAAAATTCGCTAAAGTCAATATCCCATAAGCCTTGTTTATTTTTGTAATAGTTAATCTGTAAAAGTATTTATAAATAAAGTTTCTTTCAATATTTTTATGTAAAGGCAAAAATATATTTAGTGACTGATTTTTTTTTTTTTCAACGTTCATCGTGCGCTGCATGAATCATTTTAAGTATGTGTGTTTTTTTTGGGGGTTTTTTTTTTCCTCTAGTGAGCTGATTGATGCATAAAATTTTCATATTAATTCCTGTATTTATGTAGTAATGGAAATTTTGAATGTCAAAATATGGAAAATGTATAATTTTTAGTTGACACGTTAATGAATCATTTACACACAATTTTGGTTTTATAAGCAGTAAAAAAAATTTACCTGTACTAAAAATAGTGATTGTCATTTTCCATTTAAAAATCTGAAATAAAAGTATGGGTTTCTATATATAAAATATAAACACATATTAAAATTACATGTAAACCCATACAAGAATTCAAAGTTTGTCATTGAGAAAATTATGGATTTTTAACTAAAATTAATCTGCTGACATAGCACTGCGTAAAATAAATAATGACTATAGGCACAGCATTTATCGGCGTAGTAAAAAAAATTATATTAAATGAATTTCTGCTATGCCTATAAACATTGTACTTATATTTGTTATTGAATGGATTTCTAGTTGGGAAAACTGTAAAAACTATGCACTTCTCAGAATTTAGAACTGTTCTCATTTCTAAGTTGGGATTTATTTGAGAAATTTATATGTTCTTCTTCTGAAGTCCATTTTTTTAAAGTATTGAAGTTGTTGTGCTTGAGCATAGCTGTATATCAAGAAAACAGTATGAGGTTTCGGAATTTTGAGTTGTCACCTATTGTGTTATTGCGGTAGTTATTATACCATAATTGTGTTTTCCGCTCTATGCAGTGAACACTGCATAGAACGGAAAACGCTGTTGCACTACTAATTATTTAAAAATAATGTACTTTGAGTACTTTCATCTTAAGTTTGATTTATGATTAGGATTCACTCATTTTTTTATGAATTAAGGATTCACTGAAACACAATTAAATTGAAAGTTATTCATGTATTGGTTTTATAATTTGTGTATTTGGTGCATCTTTTCTTACTAAAATGTGAATGTGAAAATAAGTTATTTTTTGTAGTAAAAATATTTTTATGTACAAATTTTTTATTCTATGTATTATTAAAATACTGTGTACAAATTAGTATTTTTTGTCTTTAAAAGTGTGCTGTTATTACATGACTACTTCATAATTGTAATCTGTCGAATTTATTTCAAAAGTTACATGTTTATATTAAACACATGAAGAGCTTTTCACCTTAGTGTGTGTGAGATTATAAATATATGTTCTTCACTATATTATATAGAGAACTTTTTTGTACAAAAATAATGATCTAGTTTTAAAATTAGGTGCGATGTTTTCATGTTTCGTTATTTTATATCAGAACTGTGCATAAAATTTCAGATTTTGTTTCGTAACAATTTTTTATTTTAATTGTTAAAAAAAAAAAAATTCCTCATGGGTTATTAATATAAGTTAAGCAGTTTTGTGGTATCTGTATTAAAAAAGTTCATATAATTAGTTAAATTAATATTACTGAAACATTTTTATTACGACTGCCTTAAATGAAGCCATCTGTAAGAAAATGGTATTTGAAAATGTATTACTATTTGTCAATCTTAGTTACCATTGGTTTTGCATGATCACACATTCCTTATAAATATCACATCCACTCCCAACACTCATTATAAATATCATATTCCACCGTACATACAGTGAATTAACTCAATTTTTATTCTCAAATATACGAAAACAAAAATTTTGAGTAAAGTTTCTTCCTCTTTTATTTTGATAAATTTTTAAGATCCTGTAAACAACGAGAAGTATCACTTAGAAAGATTTGCGAAAATGTTATGAGTAACTGAGTACTTAGATAAATATGTTCGGATAAATTTATATTGTTATTATATGTTATATATATAATTTATATTATTATTGTTCTGATAAATTTATATGTCTTTACATTCAAAGAGTAAAATTTCAGTTGGTGATTTTTCCGCCATTTCTAACTGTATAGCTTTATGCAGAATTTAGAATTCAACGCTATTTCAGACAAATGTACTCACAAGTACCATGAGCTTCTATGGTGGATTGTTTTAAATTTTATCTTCCACTTTGTGTCCTTGGGTTTGATTTCTGAGAAGAGGTGAATTCACCATGGTATTCGAAAACCAAATCATTAGTTCCATCGCATGGTTCAGTTTATCTTATAACGTAAAATTCGAAACGAACCAATAAAGTTTTACACTCATTGAAATTTTGCTTGAAATTGAAGGAGTGCAAGTTTGATAGTGTACACTCATTTTTATGTGCAATTTTTTATTTTATTTTGTATAACACAAAAATTTCAATTTCGTGGAATTACTGTAATAATTATTGTCCATGAAGTAAACAGCTACATTAAGTTTATAACATATGGCATAGTCGATGCATCATTAGCATTTTTCAATACAAATATTACCAATCGTGCCTTTTCTAATTTTGTATGGTGATGTTGAATATTTTGAATTGGTATTAGCACTTTTATTATTATGGCGAGTTTTTCTGTTGAAAGAGAATGCAATGTACAGTTTATAATCTTAAGACAGTAAATGGATTCGAATTGCTTTCAGGCATTATTGGTTCATGTTATGAAGCTGTGCTTCTATATTGTTCCTTTCTTATATATCTATTATCTCATGTTCCATTTTTATTATATTTTATTAATCTGTTTTACTGTTGCAAAAGGGTTATGTGTACAGATTTGAGTGTTTAATTCAATATTGATTTAATTTTTGTAATTGAGTAGACTTCTTTTTCCTCAACTTTTATTTCCATATAACAAGCATCCTGCAGTAGAATATTTTTCCTCTAAGCCTGTATTCAGGTACAGTGTTGCCAGATTGGGCTACAAGTAGCGCATTGGGCGATATTTTAAGTGCCCTCGCTACAAAAATTTCGAATTGGGCGACACGCTACTTATTGGGATATTTTTAATTACCTTCAGGCTATAAATCTGAAAAATAGCTACTTTCTTATTTTCATATATAAAATCACAAAATATTATTAGTATTACATAATACTGCAATACAAATTTTGTTTTTTGAATATTTCTATTCGCAGTGAACGATAGTTTTACTAAAACATGTTCGATACTCGTTCAATTCATAAAAGATCTCTGTGGTTCAATTATTGTTTTTTCAAAAATGCCAAATCCTATAGTTAAAAAAATCTCCAGACATGTCAGAGGCATATCGGGGTCGGCCTGAAGCCCCATCCTTTTTCTAAGCTGCTATTGGAGATACGAGTACGATATTCTGTATTCAGAAAGTGTAACGTGAAGACACTTGAAATGTCGCATGTCAGGGCCATATCGTAGGGGGACGGAGCCCTCATCCTTTTTTTAGGTTGCTATTGGAACTACTACTATTAATAGTAGTAATAGTTGCAAAATAATTCATTTTTATTTTTGGGCTACAAATAGTTCAAATCCACGACTTTTTAATCTTCATATCTGGCGATACTGTTCAGGTAGGTAGTTTTGTTGAGGTGAATGTTTTTGTGAAGTTGACCGTAAATTCATATTTAATTAGTTTATTAGTAATTGCACCAGAAAACAATTGAAAATTTGTGAAACGAATTCAACTAATTGAATTTTTCTTTCATTTTTCAATATTGGAATTATTTATTTTAAAATTGTAAAGCTTGTGACTTTAAGGAATGGTTTTTGGAATTCCACTACTTTCACAATAAAAAAAATCTTGGGTGTATATTCAGAATTTTGTAAACAAAATGCTACATTAACTATGGTTTCTATTTCTCAGCATACAATTACGATGTGAAAGTTGTAATTCTTTACTAAATTGAGATTATCAATTAATTCATATGTATTTAGTATCAAAAATCAGTTTGCATATGTCATGTATCGCAAATATTGTATCTTTCCAAGAGAAGCTTGTTTGAAGTTTTTTAAGCTTTTATTTTTATACTTACATCATATGTGAATGGCTCTTTCCGAGCTTCAATTACCATATAATCGCCTATTTTATGTGCCTCCAATTTAAATATTCATGCTGCTTATGGACATCTATAAGGGCTGCTGATGGCCTTTATAATATTTTTATATGCCATATACACGTTTAGTTTCGATAGATGTATGAGAAGGATGAAAGTTTTTTCCACGATTAATATGCAATATTCCATTTATAAGCACTTGAACTTATTTTTTATTTTTAAGAGCAATTGTGGGCTTAATATTTTAAGTGTTTAATCACAGAATATCTTTTTTTGTGTTTTGGGGCTGCTATGTTGTCTCTTCAAAGTGTATTTTTTCAATAACAGTTATAATAAAGTTACCTGTATTTATTTTGTACACACTTTTCTTTCTGATTTTCGTATTTATACTACTATAACTTCGAATTTCCTAGTGCTCAATATAATCGGGGGGAGGGGGGGTGCTGTGTTTTTACCAAATGACTACCATGGATGAGATATTTTATTTGCTATGTGACACTTTAATTGCTGGGATCATATTTGTCCTACTTTTCCTATTTTCCTAATTTTTTAGTAGGAAAAGTACTACTATTAGAAAATTAGTCCTACTTTTTAGTCTCTTTTAGAGGATTCACATCCGGTTTCAGAATTTCAGTGTCTAATGTGGAAATTTGGGTGGTCTGAAATTCTTAACAAAATAATTGAAGGTATTAAACAACGTTAGAAATTAGATGTCTGAAAATAGGCATCAACTATTTTTATCTAAATTAACTTGTATTAATACATTTAGAATATTTAGTCATTAAACTGAAAATCTTCTCTTGTAATTTTCCAATAACATTTCTAAATAAATTGAATTGTACAAATTTTATGATGTTGCATAAGACTTTTCTCCCAGTGAAGAACTCTGAGGGGCTTGTCATGTATCAACCTGTTGCAACCCAGGTTGTTGTAGCTTTCTTTTTCAGGTTACTGGAGAAAGGGTGTTCTTAAAGCTTAACTTTCAATTTGACCTTTAACCACACTCTTCCCATTTATCTGTATAATATCGAATGTACGGTTATTTTTATTTTTTTACAGTAAATTATATGATATATTTACTATATATATATGACAGATATATTATGCAGTTTGTTTGGTATTTAAGACAATAAACTCAAACCCCCGAACCCTAACCTATAATCGCCAATGGTGTCAGACATTGCAAATGCAGCACAAATCTACTTCTATAATTGAATTCTGGGAACTAGTGCCAGAATTAAAATACCCTTACTTAAAGAAAGCTGCTCAACGTCTAATTTCAATTTTTGGTGCAATATATTGCCGCGTATCTTCGTACTCCACAATGGAGTTCGTGAAGTCGAAATATCGTTCACATTTGTCGAGTCATCTCATAGAATTGCTGCGGACGGCTTTAGCAAATTTTATGCCAAATTCCAAAGATTTGGCTGAAGGCCGTCATTAAATATTGTACTACTACTTATTACAATTTTAAAATAATTACTTTGTATTTTCTTTCTCTTAATTATATTTTCTTACATGTATATTTTATACAGCACTTAAGACTTTGGTACAATATGTAACCATATTAATTAAATTTGTGTATTTAATACTATGTAACTATGGCATGGCTCTTTATAACATGAAAAATCGCAACTCTGCTCTCATTGACCTCATGCGTGCTCGCCCCTGGTATATACAGACAGTGATTGTGAGAAAGTGTTCCCTCTTTCGCTGACGTCGCATTCCAGAATGCCCTTGTGTCACGGCTTCTTATTTTCGAGTCGACCTTGCTACTGTGCTAGTTCCTATCCCAGATGTCAAGGGATGGGTCAGTGGTGATGCGTTCGATCATCTACAGGTTCGACGGTGATCACGGAAAAAGTAAAGAAAAAGAAACTTGTGTGCAGCATATTTTGTAATTATTTTTGGTATTTTTATCGATAAAATAAACATATCACCCTGGTTTTTTACGACTGACAGATTAAAAACTTGCCAAATAACTTATTCAATAAACTGGGGAAAAAAGGTATTACATATGCTGCCATCTATCGGACTGTAACATGAAGCAACATGTAGACTACATTAAACAGGAGGGTATTGGGAAGGGTGGCCGCCGAAGGCGGCACTGTAATCCCAGACAGCTTAACCAACCGCCAAGGCGGGTTGAAGGGAAGGGGATGTACTCGAATATCGACCATACACCCCACACAAAGATATGCGTTCGCATCAGTGTCATTTAACGTGAATCGTAATCTGTGGCAGCCACGGAGGGCGGCGGTGGGCGTGAATAAGCTTATCTCTAGGTAGCCGTGCACTGTAATAGGTTGTGTTACAGGGTTTCGTCAGCACCTTCCTGACATATGCGGCAAAGGAACTGGTTGGTGAATCCACAACCAAGCTGGAAACGATGCAATCTGGTCTGTGCTTCCCCCTTCAGAAACTACCAAAAAGAAAGAACGGAGTCTTTCGCACTTCGAAGGACAATCGATAATGCCCCCATATGTCTCTTTTTAGGAGGTTCACCACTCTCTGGCGAAAGGTGTTCTTCAGACTCCTGATACAGCAGGAGAGGGAAGGGTTATGCCTTAAGTTGCTACAGATTCTGTTTGCATCCTCTAGGGTACGGCGTGTCCTGGTGTCCGCTATTTCTTTAACACAAAAGCAGGTGACAAATCTGCACATCTAGCCGCTTCAACCACAGTGTCCTAGACAATGAGACAGACTGGCAGGATCAGTGTGGAGGCTAAGCAAAACGACCTGGGTGTCACAGAAGGTAGTGGTAGAGGAGCTGTCATGGTGGAGGGCCCAGTTGGTGGCTTCCCACAAACCAAGGAGCTCAGCCTCTGTGGAGGAGTAACACAAAGGCATGTGAAAGCATAAAGCCAGGCCTATTTGAAGGATCGCAAGCGAGGCACCACCCTTTCTGGTGTCTGCACAGAAGCCAACTGAAGATTTGGAAGGAAAGCATCGCGGACCTAGATACGTAGGACCTCTGAGTCTACTGATTCCTTGCACGGTACCATATGGAGAGAGGTGGTGCACCTGCGTGTCGATATGAGGATGGAGTTCCTGTACTGGCGGGCGGTCACCGAACCATCAGACCTGCTGTGCAGACGCTGGTGGATGCGGTGACCTGGGGCTAAATACAGCATCTTACAGAGGACTGTCGAGATGACTCTCCATTATCTTGATGATGGGAGGACTCAAGGCTTCCGCCCGCGTGACTGCCGGATTGGCACCCTGTGGAGCTCCGGGACAGAGCCTCAGGACGCGGGACTGGAACTTGTCGAGCTACACCCTAAG
>QLNU02015252.1:18060-35407 GCA_006491805.2 Dysdera silvatica | reverse complement strand
CTGATTATTTATTTATCAACACTTCTGATTATTTATATTTTATCAACACTTGATTATTTATTTATCAACACTTGATTATTTATTTATCAACACTTCTGATTATTTATTTATCAGCTTCTTACGTTCTTATTATTTCTCCTTTTTTAACAACATATATTAATATTCTTTGCAAATGTTCTTGCAAACTTCCTTTATCATTTATAACTTTTTAATATCACGCCTCCAAACACCATTTTTTTCCTTCTTTAATCTATATGATTATTATTCTTCATAACTTTTGCAAAATAGAATAAACAACACGTTTATTCTATTGGACTTTTCACGTCCTGGTATGTTTATCCAAGTGATATATACTCACTAATAAATACTTCAATAATAATGATGCACCAATAATCCCATTGATTATATGCGCCCAATAATGCGCAGTTTCTTTCCATTTTTTTAAAGTTTTATTTATTCTATATAATAAGGATTAAATCTTTAAAATAATAATAATAGTTCAAAGAGAATTTTAGAAAAATGAATACAATTGTAGCAGGATATATGTCCTCTCGCCCTCGAAGATTTATCCAGAAGATCCGATTTTCGCGCGGAAATATTGTTTAAACAACGGTTTTCTCTTCTCGTACAATTACCTTTTAATATTTTCGCACTCAAGTGTGTGTGTGTGTGTGTACACACACACGGGATAAGTACACTCTATAACAAAAAAATCGATGCACCAAGAAGGAGTTGTCCGACTGTAATGAAATTTCGTATTCAAAGACATTTTGACCGAACATGCAAATGATTAAAATTTGGTGTCCAATGAATGAATAGCGGGAACTCCAGCGCATCGGAACTGCGCATTCAGCAGGTGTATATAAGGAGCGATTCTCAATATGTGGTCAAAATTTCTGTTGCATTTTGACTGCGGATATCTTACGTCGACTGTAACAATGCCTCGCCGAAAGATTCGTGCTCATTACGAGCATATGTCAGAGTTTGAAAGAGGTCGTGCTATCGGATTGAAAGAGGCTGGTTGGACGAATCGAAGAATCGCTGGACATGTGGGTCGAAGCGATGCGGCGATTGGACGGTGCTGGCAAGAGTGGGTCAACAACGGCAGATGTCAGCGTCGGGACGGCAGCGGTCGACCTAGGGCCACAACAGAACGGGAAGACAGAGCGATTGTCAGAGCAGCTGTCACAGCACCGGATTCGTCGTTATCAACTATCCAACGTGTGGCCCGCACACATGTGTCCAACATGACCCTCTGCAGACGACTGAGAGAGCGGAATTTACGCTCGCGCCGACCGTTACGCCGCTTACCTCTCACGCCTTTACACCGTCAAGTCCGATTACAGTGGTGCCGGGCTCGATCAACTTGGAACTGCGCTGACTGGGGACGTATAGTTAGGGCCGCCCCGAGGGTTGTAGGCGCCCGGGGCGAGATTACTTAGGGTGCCAACTCATACTTATTTCCCCCTCCCCCTCTCCCAAATCATCCAACTAAGCTTTTAATAATCGACTCAACATTGAAAATTTTTCACTTTCCAATAGGCACTTTCAAATGCTTACTTTTAGTAGTCATATAGCCATTGAACAGAAAATAGCCCTAAGTAAAATTAGGGAGTTAAAGAGTTGGGGTAGAAGTAAAAAAAAAAAAAATCTCAATATGATTTGTAGTTTCAAGGAAAACCAACTCATTTCAACAAATACGCATATTAACATGGTGCTGAAGAAAGAAGAATTAAGGTATGAAAAAAAACTAATAATATGTAATGTTATTTGACTTCACAGCCAAATGCAATATGTTAAACATCTAAAGGAATCTTTCTGGCTTTGGCACTTGCAAAAGATTTTAAAATTTGTTTAAAGTCCAACTTTTTGGCTTCCTCGTTTGCAATTGCTAAAACTGCCAGAGCACTAAGTCTCTCCTTGGTCATGGTCGATCTAAGGTAAGTTTTTATAAGTTTTAGTTTGCTAAAACTTCGCTCGGTACTTGCAACTGTGATAGGCACAGTCAATAGTATGCGCAATGCTATCCACAAGTTTGTAAACAGATCCTTTTGGTCGTTGGATTTTATTTTCTGCGGTACCTTGATAGGAGTTATTACCTCATCTTCATCATGAATAACACTTCTGACGTGAAGAATTTCATTATATAATTCTTTTCCGTTAATGTCACTAACATCGTTAGTAGTCAGAAAATTTTGAATTTTTTGACAACTTTTCTTGAGGTCTTCTTTTTCGGGCAGCTTGTTCATACTGTAAAAAAACCCCCATACGTTGTGGTGATTTTTCAGTTGAGCTGATTGTTCTTTAAGAAATGTAGAGATGCTGTCGACAAGAGGCAAGAATACCTTTCTTCTAAACAAATCTTCTGGAGAATCCGTAACTTCATCAGAGCCTTCATATGAAAATTGATTTTTCATACTCCTGTGCTTCTTTATGGGAAAAGAAGGCTACATTTCGATTTCTTCGGCAATTTATTTAGCAGTTATTATTGAATAAGTTAGACCCTTCGCACTGAAAGCTTCAAGAAAATTTTCACATCTCTGGAGCAGTTTCATTGTTGACGGGATATCAGCTTGCAAAGTTTTGCCTACCAGATTCACTTGAAATAAAAGGGCATGCCAAACAATCAAACTGACCAGGAAAAGAAAAGTCTCCCGTGTGATTTATTAGTGATTGGACCTCTGACACTGCTGTTGGGTCATCCACGCTTTCTGACAATTCCATTAACACTTGCCTGATCTCAGCATACTGGTGGTACCTAACAGCTTGAATGGACTTTATTTGTGCTTCCCAGCGTATTTCATAAACTTCCTTTAAAGATACGGATGTGACATGTTCACTGATGATACAATAATGCTTTGTCGATCCATCAAAGGTTGTGTAAAGACGCCGGAGGACTCCAAAAAATGAGATGGATTTGACTGATGACTTTGCACCGTCAGAAATTAACTAGGTTTGAAGTATGGCTACTACAAGGAGTAAAAGCTGCTCTAGGATATTCTTTCAACACACGAACCTGAACACCTTTGTTGACTATTCCCAAAATGGCCCCATTGTCGTAGGCTTGACCACGACAGTCATTCATATCCAGGTTACATTTTTCAGTTTCTTCGAACAGCAACTTAGTAAGAGCTTCTCCTTTAGACTCTTTAGCAACTTTGTATCCAATAAAACTTTCTTCAACCATTATATTTCCATCAATATCTCCTTGTTCAAACATTTAACGAATTGTGAGAGAGATTTGGTCCTTGCGGCTTATATCCGGTGTACTGTCCATAATGACAGAGAAGTACTTGAATATTTTTATTTTTTTGGCAATTGCTTGTTTTACTTTATTGCCTAGAAGACAAATAAGCTCTTTTTGAATTCTATTGCCAAGCAGGTTAACTTGAAGAGAACTACCACTTTGTACCTATCCTAAATGGTACATCATTACACTATTAAATTGTCCCAAAATTTGTACTAAGCCTAGAAAGTTGCCATTGTTCTTCGTGAAAAGCTTCGATGGTGAACCTCGAAAAGCAATATTATGTTCTGCTAAGTACAAGGTTATTGATACAAGACGTTTTCATACCTCTTGCCATCTTTTAATTTTGGTGCACTTTGAGTCAACAATTCATGTTCCATGGAAGTATCCCTCTTTCATGCCACTGCGCCATATATTTAAAATGCTCTGGGGTGATTTCAACTGAACGTAGTCGGTCTGCAATGCGCTTCTAATCATTTATTCCTGATTTTTGGCCAAGGTGTGATTTAGAGTTGGGATCAAAAATACGATACCAAAAGCAATATACCGAGTCATTAACGAAGGAATAAATCAACCACCGGTGCCTTACCCTTTCGCCGTTTACAGCACATTGATACTGAAAGTCATTGGAAAAATGCCTCTTTTGGTCATTCTTTGGATATTCATTATCAGTTTTAGTTAGAGGTAGCGGTCCTTTTAGAACAAGTTCATCTCTCTCCCCCTTTTTAAGGCATTCCGGCCAAGTTGAGGGATCTGCTGTAAGACATTCAAACCTGCTGCTACCATCCGCAGATACGTTTTGCAAAAGTGTGTCATTTGATGCTTGTAGATTGATGTTAGCAGTCATGTCAGAAGAGGATGCCACGGTGATGATGTCACCGGATTGAGAAGTCTCACCCGACCGTATTAAGCTTATTTCTATTGACGGAGCAATGCTTTCATATTGTGTTGTAAATGAGTTTATTGCATTTGAATTACTCACGACCTTAGAAACAACAGCTGAGGAACAAGTTGCAGGGGAAAAGTAGGTAGTTAGCTTGGGCACTTTTTTTAATAATGCTGCATTTGATGCTTCCTCGTCTTGGGCTAATTTGCATCTTTGCGCTCCAAAGAGTTTTTTTAGACATAGTGAAATCGCAATATTTAATCTGTACATAAGTGCTGTTACATAAATTCTTTTATTTACACTACAAACTGGGGCGGGTTCTCAGATCTGACTCAGAACAATGAAAATCCTGAACTTTTCATTACACATATTCACAAGATGCACAATAATTCAACAATGACGATGATTACTGATATTTACGAGAATTTATAAAGACGATGATTTCTAGTGTTCACAAGTATTTACAAAAATGACTCTCGGAGCACAGGGCTTTGTACAGCCACTATTAAGCTCAAATCATAAAATTAGCTGCTCACTCGTAATGATGACTTCATAAGCACAATTGCCGGGATGACAAGATGTTGACTTGAAAATAAATGTTCTCAATCACAGTACTTAAACACTTAGAAGCACGACTAGACAAGTTGATAAATACAGTTCACAGATACTCACAATGAACTTCACAAATGATCCACATAAACTTTTTAACGAAGGCAAAAGTTCCCGTAGTGAGCGATTACAATAGCTACTCTGCTAGGTCAAAATCTTCAGATGGAAACGTCGTCAAATATCTTAATCTCTGTCTCTCTCTCTCTTCCAATCCACTCTGTAATGCTTTAAATAGCTTATAGAGAAAAATCTGGACAGAATGAGCGCTACTGCTTTCTCGAAATCAGTAGAATTTTGCAGAAACTAATTTCATCTCGGAAAAGTCTTTACCCACGTCATTGGTCAGGGCTCGCGCCAGAACGGGCGACGGGTAGGGAAGAGGAGAGGGCGCGACAACCGACTTTCAATAAATCATCAGCTCGTTGGCAATGACAGCGACCCACGCTTCGCTACCGGAGGGATGGAGGCGGAGAGCAGAGTGGGGAGTACTGTTTCCAAGGGCGCGGTTCGCTGACCAATAAGCTACTTGCCATGTACTGTAAACAGACCCTTCATGTTCAAGTGTTCTATTCGATTGTTAATTCCACGGTATTGGAGTTACGAAAAGAATTGGTATAACAGTTAGCCACTTTTTTTAAAATAATTTTCTCCCGGGGCGAGGGCCCCGCCCTTGGGGCGGCCCAGCGTATAGTCTTTAGTGACGAGTCCCGTTTTCAACTGTGTCCTGACGACAACCGCAGACGTGTTGGGAGACGTCCAGGGCAGCGTGGGGATCCTGCCCTTACTATCGCACGCCACACATGCCCACAACAGGGCGTTATGGTCAGGGGGTGCCATCTCCTTTGATAGCCGGACCCCTTTGGTGGTCATTTCTGGCACACTTACAGCACAGCGGTACGTAGACGACATTCTACGACCGGTTGTGTTACCGTTCCTTTTGCGACACCCTGGACTTACGTTTCAACAAGACAATGCCCGGCCGCACACGGCACGTGTTGCTATGAATTGTCTTCAAGCTTGCCCAACACTTCCTTGGCAAGCTAGGTCTCCTGATCTCTCTCCTATAGAGCACATTTGGGACGCTATGGGAAGGCGATTGCAACCATCCTGGAATGTTGACGATTTACCCCGACAGTCGGGGACAATTTGGCAAGAAATTCCGCAGGACACCATCCGGGATCTTTATCAGTCTATGCCACGCCGGGTGACAGCTTGCATCCAGGCCAGAGGTGGACCAACGCCTTATTGACTTCCTCCCTTTGTAACGGTCAAACTCTGCAATAAATCATTCAATTGTTCTGAAATTTTAATCGTTTATTTTTCTATGTATGTTCTTTACGTCCACCAATTTTTATCGCAATCGGACAACTACTTCTTAGTGCGTCGATTTTTTTTATCATAGAATTCATTAAAGCGCGTGCTTAGAGGTCAAATCAAATCGTTCTCCTCCTCAACTTTTTATAAGAAAAATGGCGTTGTTGAGAACAGGGTTTCCGCCATTATAATTTAATTCTAATTTCGCTTATTTAATTATACATAGTGAAACTACAGTTATAACAGTAGCATTTAATCCTTAAGACACTCATTGTTAAACTAATAGGATTTTTAATTAGCTATCATTTAATAAAAGAACGTTTTGTACTTATATACGTAGAATACATGAATAATATTAGACATTGGATCTTTCGCTTTTTGTATTGTGGCAATTTTTAACTAGAACTCTCTGGAGTTCGGGGCCCCTAGCGGCCGCCAGGTACACTAGCCGCTTAATCCGCTACTAGTTACAGCAAATACATATCCCTTACCAGCAATTCGAAACCCTTTTGACAGATATGTTTCGACCTTTGCTTGAAAGTAAAGAAGGGGAAAAGGTGGGTTTTTGTAATTGAAAATGCCGCACTTCAGTAGATCGAACTATTTGCTTTACCCACTGACAAGGAATATGCAGTTGCCCTCGTGAAAAAATATTGAGGTGTGGAGTTCGCGGCGAATTATTACTGATAATGGGATATTATAATAATAATAATGATGATAACACAATTTGCATGTACAGTGATGCAATAGTCCTCGATTCTTGTTTATCCTCAGACAATCCCTGCGGAAAGCGAGAACCGTGACCTCAAGTCACACATAGCCATTCTGGTCGAGGAGCTATCGGCAATTCGTTTTGCCTTAAATCCGCCTTGGTGTGAATCAATTGGTCAAACAGCATCCTTTTTAAATTTCGGTAGAGAACTTCGTACCACGGATGATGTTACGAATGATATACGGGCGTTTTTGAAAACGCCAATTTTTTCCGGGGATTACCCCTACTAAAAAAACCCGCAAAATTCAGAGTGCAAATCATGGAACAAGAATTACGCGGAGCAAAGGCACACACCGGCTCCTTAGTTTCATCCGGGTGAATTTTTGTGCATGTATCTTTCTTTACTTCTCAGTAATCCTTCTCAAGGGCAAAACGTCAAATTTATGTCTAGAGGAGATGGACAGTACGTCATCTTATCGCAACGTTCACCAACTTCGTACGAACCGAAATGTTCCTCAGGTCTCCGTTGAGGTGTGTCATTCCTCCACATTCATTCCCATGAATCTGTCATATTTACAGTATAACCTCTACACAAACGTGGATGATCACGAAAGTTCTTTCGTGCTGGCATCTTGCCGGTACGTCGACGGATGGGAGGTCTGAGAAGGAAACCGTCTATCACAAGGTCTATTCACATTAACAAAAAACGAAAGAATCGAAAAACATTTGATCTTGGTTGGCCACCCTACACGGAAAATTGTGGAAATGTCGAACTATCAAAAAGCAGACTATAATAGTTGGGGGGACTTATTTGGAAGTTTAAAGGCGGTACGCCCACAGTTTTGTGAACTTATGGCTTAGGGTAATGCTCCTTGAGGCCGTGGCCCGATCCCAACAAATTTAGTCGTCTTTTCATTTTTTAAAGTTCATAATAAGTATGAAAAAGCAACTCTGCTATAATCATACACCAGTACACTTGCTTGCCAATTGATTGCTAGTGGTTATGTACATGGATGTTATTTTTCGTTCAGGGTTTAACAAGAATGCACCTACCCATTTTGGTCGAGGACAAAAAAGATTCGTGGTCTGAGCAACCAGCAATTCGTTTTGCCTTAAATACGCCTTGGTGCGAGTCCATTGGTTAAACAGCGTCCTTTTTAAAGTTTGGTGCAGAATTTCGTACGACGGATACTACTAATGATACACTAGTGTGCAAAACTTAAGCAACTTTTCTGATTTTGGCCGTAATTCTGCAAAAATTAACTGGGAGAATGAAATTCATACTGCAGAGGCACAATGTAGTACTGCAGGATGAGGAAAGTATAGTAGCAGCCAAAAAAAAAATGAATAGGGCACATGCAGTACGGAACGAAGTAGAAAAGGCTTTATTGACAGAATAGCCTTGGTACAAAACACTGTCTGGCCAAGAGGGAGAACAACAAACCAAAGAACCCTAGTAAGAGACATGACCTCCCCTAACTGAAGTGGTTGCGTGGCACCGTTTGTCCATACTCAACAAGAGATTATCTAACAGTTCTTGGGGTAAGAGTTCCCATTCCTCAATGAGCATCTGTTTCAGTTGTCTGGTATTCGCTGGAGGGTAAGATCGTGCCGCCAGGCATCTGCCTAAAGTATCCCACACATATTCAATAGGATTTAAGTCGGGGGAGCTCGCTGGCCAATCCATTCTGTGGATATCTTCATTTTCCAGAAGCTCCTTAACAGAAAGAGTCACGTGTGGTCGTGCATCGCCATCCATAAAAACGAAGTCGGGACCAATGGTACCCCGGAAAAGACGCACGTGGGGGAGGATAACTTCGTCACAGTAACGATCTCCGGAAACTGAATCTCTGTCGAAAATGTGGAGCTCCGTCTGTCCGTGCATCATAATGTCTCCCCATACAGGCACATCAGGACTACCCAACGGTGTCTTTCCCTGATGTTAGTAGGATAAAAGAGTGTCCCTGCCTCTCTCTCCATATCAACGGGCGCCGAGTGAGGTGTCCAGTCTTTCTGTTCTCTACACCACTGTAAACGGTGCCGCCGAAGGGCTGCTGTTAATGGTATGCAGTGTTCAGGACGGCGGGCGAATAGGCCACCTTCATTAAGTCATCTGGCCACAGTAAACCGGAACATCCGTCTTTCGGTTGCCGTTAGCAACTGTTGAGCAATGTGGCCCGCTGTCTGCTTTCGATTTCTTTCCGCCTGCAGGGCGATATATCCGTCATCAGTCACTGTTGTTTTCCTTGATCGACCGCCACCAACGTTTTTTACAGCTGTACCTGTCCTTTGGAAGGCTTTTCAAGTTCGTGAACACTTTTATCAATTCCAAACTCTTGGGCGACAGACGTCAAAGTAAGCCCCTCCTGAAGCTTGCCAATCGTTCTACCACGTATAAAGGCGTCCTGATGATTTCTTGTAACCATACTGCACTACAATCTCATTTTCACCCGCAGATGAATGTCTGGAAATGAGCCTTCCCTTCTTCCTTTCAAGGTGCGTGCCTTGACATCATAGTTCTGATATTTGCTTATGAATCACCTTTCCACAGAGTTGATTTTTCATTGTACTGACCGCAAAAAGCTATTTTCAACCATCATGGTTGTATGCCGAACGGTGAATTTGTTGCATACTAGTATATGAATGATGGAAGAACCCAAAAAACGTTTGATCCTGGTTAGTCACACTACACAGAAAATTATGGACTACCAAAAAGCCGACAATATTAGTTGGGAGGACTTATTTGGAAGTTTATCGGCACAAGTGCCACGGTACGCTCAGTTTTGCGAACTTACGGCTTAGGGTCGTGCTTCTTGAGGCCGTGGCCCGGTCCTAACAAATTCAGTCCTCTTTTAATTTTTTGAAGTTCATACCAAGTTTGAAACAGTAAATCTGGCATAATCATAAACCAGTACTCTCCTAGACACTTGCTTGCCGATTGGTTGCTGGTATGACCGTTCGAATGATGGAAGATTTCGGTGTCTGAAAATTCCCGATCGTTCATGAATAGTCCCACACTTAAAAGTACACTGCCATTTTCACAAACGTTCTTTAGGCGTTCAAGGTCAATTGTTCATGGCATGTGCAATTATTTTCCTCAAAATATCTATTCATTAAAATTAAAAATGCTTATAAAGCTAAAACGACAAATCCCAGGAGGACCAACTCTCTACATGGGCAGTTCGTCGGTAAGCATATTTCTACTTGGCAGTAGAACCCGGGATAAGGACGCATTGGGCCAGTCACCATTATAAACTGTCAACCTTTTACTCAGGGAGACAATTTCATGAATAGGGAGCTGTAGTAATACCAATTGCATGAATCGGACAGTAAATTCTTTTAGACCTCATCGCGTTGCAGGTTAAATGTTTCTTTACATCACTTTCAATTTCTTCTTAAGGTGAATATGGAACCCACGGCAGGGTTTCAATTCGGATCTTCGACTTAGTGGGGGAGGGGGTTAGTTTCACGTTCATGGGAAATTTAGCCATTCAAAACAGGTCAGATACATATGGTTTCACCCCTCCCCTCAAGGACAAACCCAGGCATGTGCATTTGAAGCTTATGCAACTTAATATTTACGGTCTGTGTGGATTAAAGGTGCACATCAAGGATAACAAGAAAACCAAACAAAAAAAAAAAGTTTATTTACAAATTTCTAGTTTCATACAAACGTAACAGTACAAATCCTGTAACAAAACCAAACAAAAATCGTTTATTTACAACGGTTCTTAGTTTTATACAAATGTAGCAGTACAAATCCTGTAGCATATGCTCTGCATTACTACTTCGCTTTATTAAAAAAATAAGTTATATGGAAATTCGTTGCTCCAAGACTCCACTGGCACGTATCGGATACGCTTACGTGTACTCGTAATCCGAGGGAATGGCATAGAGCAAAGAACAGCGATGACTGTACAGTTGAAATATATAACTCCACAACACATTTACGTATCTTCAGACTACATGTTCTTTATCTTGCAATTCTTCAGTTGAATGCCGATAGTCAACATGTAACCATATTCGGCGATTAACACTTGAAAATGAATGTTTTAAACTTCCCTAACATTCTTATGATAGAATGTTAGATCCTTAAGATGCTTTCAGGTTGATTTTGTCAAAAGCACAATCCTCGGGAAATAACCCACTCTCGTTAAATGTAAACAATACATTTGGACTCTTTATTAGTAGTTACAAGGGAGGTTCTATTTCCTTCGCCGATGATACAGATACGTAATCTCCAGATACTAATACGATAGCTTCAATCTCGATTTTGCACAAAAGTTAACTCTGATGAGTTCAAAGCTTCCACATTCTAATCTAACAAAAAAAAAGAAATGTATAAGACACAGCATAAAATGGTTAAATCAGAAATTAGTTTAAATTTTTATATATATAGAACAACCATGTTTAATTGCTTCAATCAAATTTTCTGACAGAGTTGAAATGTAGGCATGTCTTTTGATTAATGAACATGCATTCCCATTTCCAGTTTATATATACAACCACATTTAATTTCTTTCAAGTAAATTTTCTGACAGCGTTGAAATGTTGGCATCTGTCGTTCGCAATAAACATGTATTCCCATTTCTAGTTTTGACTATTTTTCACAATTTTAAAATAGACACCGAGGCTTTTCGTTAAAGCCGACCACCAAAGTCATAACCTAAGAACGTTTAGAAAACGAAACCATCGTATTTTAATATTTTACACTTCAAGCAAAAGCATACTTCAATAGTGCAGAATCGACTAAAATTTTTGGGGCAACACTCCAATATTACGTAATTTTCATATTTCACAAAAAAATGTCAAACATACGTTAACAAAGTAAATCATTTGCAAGACTAGCTTTTGTTCCAACAACAGATCAAAATCTCGAACAAAAATTATCAATAGAACTTGTGTCTGTATGTAAACATGCATATCTCAATGTTTTTATATTCAGACCACCTCTTTACCCTTTGTTTCAACGCAACTCCAGGCATGGTCATTTCACTTAGGCTAAAAAGCCTTTCGTTACAGGACTGCAACATTTATGACACTACAAAGTAGCGCGCACAATTTGCGAATTATACAGCTAGTATTTAGTAATATAAACTATTTCCTTTTCTACAAAATCGGGCATTAAGTTTCCAAGCCAGTGACGATTATGCAACGGACATCCTTTATTTATCAAGTCATAAACACAGGCCTCAGACTACGTAATACGGGCTTGACGAGTCCATGACTCAAACGGAATTATTTGCATAAAAATAGGCAGGGTAAGAATGGAATACAGGACAAGCATTCTTTAGACTGGTCTATTTTAACGCTGGTTTAATGAATGTAAAGTAAAATTTGTATTCCATATTTTGGAAACACTGAATATCGACCTACCTATTAATGCCAGTCTTGACTGCACATACTAAACATGTAATTTTCCTTCAAAAATTTTACAGAATACATATTCAGTTTGATCTAACGCAACCTCAAGGGTGGAGATTATATCGTACGCAATATTACATTGCAATTTGGACTCGTGTACTCTCATAGTAATTAACGACCAACACAAAATTGGTATTAAGGTAATAAAAAACAATACTTACCCACTAGATGTAGATAGCCTCTTCAATGTCTGTTACTTGTTAATGAACATTTAATACGAAGAAAAAGCAGTTTTGAGAGAAAGAACAAAAGGAAACCTACTTTTTCAGGGTATCTACACAAATTCTATTTCAAACTTCCCTGACTTTTCCAGGTTTCCAGACCAAATCTTAATCGATTACCAGTTACTAATTACAGTAAACAACACACAATGCACTAAAATTTGCGCAATCACAATAAGTTTCAAGGCCATAAAATCGATTAATGCAAACTCCAAAGCCATTTATCATTCAATTATAGTGAATTTACAAATTCAAAAGCTGTATTAAAAAGTATTTCTTTACACTAAAAACTTGTACTAATTAAATGTTTAAAAGAGCTGAGTGAAAATGTTGCTGTAGAGTTCACTACAAAAGTGTTTATATAATCGCAAAACTGATGCTACATCATTTAAAATGTGTATGATTACATAAGGCAAAGGAGATTATTACCAAAATCCCTTACAGATTAAATAATTTAGCTAAACACACTTTCTTCTGAAAAATATAATTTATAAAAAAATTGAGCCTATATATTAGTTTTGGTGCAAAATGATAACTTTTCAAAGAAGTTTAGTCAAATGCGCAGATTTTCAAATTTTTCAGTAGGTAATGTGGTATGAAAAGCACAGTTCAGGAAAATTATTTTAATAAGTTATTTATTATAACAATGAATTTTAAATTTCCCTGACTTTGGCCTTTGTATTTCACATTTCCCAAACTTTTCCAGTCAGAAAAAACTTCGACTTTTCCAGGTATTCCAGTTTAGTAGACATCCTGTTTTATGTAGCCCACATTACAAAAAGGTTTTGATTGTGGTATCTTTCCTACTAATCGCTCGTTTTTCTCAATTGGCGCAGTATAGCCCAGATGCTCTTGCGCCATAAAAAAGCCAAACAATCAATCGTTTTTCTTACAATTTAATTCCGATTCAGCGTAGTTAAAAATGGTCATCTGTATTGTCATTTTTAAATAAAACTATGTGCCCATTCACGTGCGTGGCAAGAATATGAATTACGCCGAGTGCTACTACAAACGCAATTGAATTACAGTATGGCAATATGGAAAACTTCTGTTAGCACTGTTGATTTTTCACTGCAGATCGCTAACACGAGTTGGCTAACATTTGCCGTTTATGTACCTTTGCGTGGAACATGGATTTGGGAGATAAAAGCCCACCTTCTCATCTCGATGCCCGTTAATACTAAAAACTGACGAATACGAACGAGCCTTGGAATCCCCAAATATTCGGCAATTTCTCCTGGGTCTGCCGAAAAATGCTGGATGCCGTAATTTCACGGCAAATATCATTCATGGGCTATATACGTTTAGGAAGAAATGCAGATAGCAGGACCGTAACCTGTCCCGTTATGTTCCTCTGAATTTCACGAGCCTCACACCCTCCAACCACATTTTACTACTAGCTGTTGCTCTTAGATGTACACAGATAAGGATGCCGCCATTTTGTATACGCATCCTTCCACAATAGAACACTCTCCAAGAATATCTCCTATGTACAAGTATTTGAAATGCTTGATATTCGTCTTATGAATTAATAATTCTTCACTGTTACTTTACAAAGCACCAACGGAATTAGCAACCTCATTTGCATAGCGATACACCGGATACCATACATATGGTGTAAATATATGTGGTAAGGTTTGGATGGCTTTCAATATTTACCCGTCTGCACACTTCGAAGGTAATTCCGAGTCCACAAGGTGTTGGCATCCTATTTTGGCAGTCATATTTCTTAGATTTATTTTGTCACCATTCATACATAACCTAGAACACGTGTCGCCGATCGGGAGCTTCCACTTCTAGCAATGTTCACATGTAAAAGCGTGAGGAATGGCCGCTTAACATTTCTCAGAACTCCAGTGGCTATTCAATTGGAATACCTTGTTATATACATTGCTGTATGGCCGTAGGAAATGAAGCTGTTTAGAATCGATATAATACCAAGAGTTCTTCTATTTCTGAATTTGTCAGATATAATTCTGTTCATTCTTCATTTGTTAGATATAATTCACAAGGCTTCCATCTGCGCTATACCAGTTACCATGCGAATCTCGTAACATCATAGTGCTGCAATTTACGAGCAGTGAAAGCTCATACGTCTTATGTGAATGTTGATGCGGTAACAGAACTGTCATTTAAGTGGTTGAAGTACGTCTATAAAAGTATACAATTGGAGAATCTAATTCATAGTTATACTAAAAGTTCACGGACACTAACTTCACATATCACATCAACCGAAAGGTACATATACAAATAAAAGGAACGCATGCTATCAGTTGATATTCTTTGAGTGTTTACAACTCAATAACGTAGCATATTTGAACCAAAGAAAACCTGATTACTGCCAGACACCAAGGACGGAAAATTAGCTGTGACCCTGTTCATATACATAGGTAAAGGTTTCACTTAAAAATTACACTAATCTTTAATACCAATTATAATTAAAGAGTATTTTACAATCCTCACGAGTCCTTTATAGAATACATTTTTCAATAACGACTTGTTTACCGGCGCACGGGACCTCGGACAAACATGCAAGGGCATTGTACATTTGAAAAGTCTGTATCAAGTTAGCATTGCTGGTTGAAAAATGACTGCCAAAAGAACGTTGTGCGATAAAGTAAAAATTATTAAAGAATGGGAAATGATCATAGAACAAGTAAACCAGTTAACATATTTCAACTGCTTGGGTATTCTCAAAGGCATTTAACAAACCGTAAGGAAATTAGATGCACAAAGATAAGGATAGTCATCGAAAATAAATTCCTATAAATTCATTATTATAAAACAGGAGTATCTATCTGACATCACTTCTACAATCGTTTAATGAAGCAACAGCATACAACATTGCTACACATCTCAACATGGCTAATGCTCCCATGCTAGAAACTAAATTTGGGCGCCTAATCTAAACCAAAAGTAACTTTTGAGTTCAAAGATATGGAAAATTGTAAACTGCAATTAAAATAGACTTCTAAACACAAAGGAATGCATCAAGTTCTAAGCCGGTAAATGCAGAAGGAAATCGACTGAAATATTAGCTAGTCCTATTTTAGTACATCATTCCGGCTAACATCCTTCTTTTAGCTTTTCTGAGAATCCTTAATGGGAGAAACATTACTATTACTTGAGGAAACTCGTTTATCTTGTTATAGAAGAAATACTTATCACCAAGAACGATTCCTATGATGAGCAGTCCAGGCCGCTTGGACTTGAAAGACACTGGTAGTTTTTATTTTACTTGTAATCACCGCAAATAAAATGAAAATTTCCTGTCGCTAAATGCGAACTTATCCACTGGCAGACCTTTGTTATTAGTTAGCATTCGCTATTCAGCGCAACTGTTGCTTTCCTCCCATTGACGAATCATCCGCCCAGACGGCACCGGTTGCCGGTTCGTCAAGCGCCCCGTCAGCTGATTGTCAACCAGAACCACAAGTGGCTCCTGACATCACAGCTTTGCTGAAAACCATTGCTGCCCTGGCTCAGCTACTAGTGGCTCTTCCGGGCACCCCGGCTCACCTCCGTGGTCTTCTGGCCCCGCTTTGTGGGCTTGGTTAAGCTGCCCCTTGGGCTGGCCTTGTCTTCGGCCTCGCTCTCTTCCCGCCACGGGTCTCCCCTCCAAGCATCCTTGCTTGGAATTGCAGGTACTTGCGCAACAAGGCGCAGGTGCTGCTCAACTACGCTCGAACTTATGGGGCGCAAGTCCTCGCGATCTCGGAGTCGCGGGTTGACTCGGCATTCCGGCTGAAACCCTTCGTGTCTTACCATTCCGTGCGAGACAACGGGGAGATATTCTCTTCCCTGTTTGTCCACCGAAGCCTGCAACAGAGCTCCGTTATCATCGGCACCCTTCAAAGTGGGGTATCGGTGGTGGGTGTTCGAATTGGGGGTCACCGTCCCTGCACCATATTCAGTGTCTATGTTCGGTGTTCCACCACACTCGACGTTCATGCCCTGATGAGTGCTCTCAGTCTCGGTGCATCTAACCTCCCGGTTATCATCACCGGAGACTTCAATGCTCATCATCCGTCTTGGGGCGGCCGTCACTGTGATGCTGCGGGGATCGCTGTCCGCAGGCTATGTCGAGCCGCAGACCTTCATGTCCTTAATGATGGATCTCCCACATTCTATAGGCCAAACTATACATCCGCCATCGACCTCACCTTGGTGTCAAGTCATCTGATCGCAACCGCGTCATGGAAGGTCCTCGCGGACTGTCTGGGGAGCGATCATATGGTGATTGGCGTCTACGGGATCCTTCCGCTCCCGGTTTCCCGTAGCAAGAAGTTCACGAACTGGAATCTCTTTGCCGACACCGTCGCTGAGAACTTGGCCACTGCGGATACCACCAACTACTCCTTGTTGGAGGACATCCTCCAGTCGAATCTGGAATCTGCCACCCGCACAAGGTTGACCGTGCCGGGATGCACAAGCAACCCGGCGGAGATCAACCGCCTATTGGCCCTCCAAAGGCGGTTGCGCAACAAGGTTGCGCGCTCCGGCAATCTTAGGAATGTCATTGAACTTAGGCGGACGGTGGCTAAGCTCAGGCGCCGCATCAGAGCATCGAGGCGTGCTGGTTGGAGGCAATTTTGCAATAGTCTCAACCAACGTATGCCCGATAGCCTTGTGTGGAAGAAGATCCGTAGTATTTCGGTTCCTGCGATGCCCTCCTGCCAGTGGCATGCTCTTGCTTGCGCACTTGGCTCGCCGCAGGCCGCGGCCGACTCTCTTCTTGCCCAGGTGATGCGTCCGCCAACCCCGGGCAGCCGACAAAGTGCTGAGCCAGTTCCACGACTGAAGCAGCCCCGCATTGGTGCCGACACGCTCCAAATCAATGCTGACTTCACGTGTACAGAGCTCTCCCGTGCCATCAGGCGTTGCAGAAGGAACTGTACTCCAGGCCCTGACGGCATTCCCAACAGTGCCTTCAC
>QLNU02015252.1:0-11373 GCA_006491805.2 Dysdera silvatica | reverse complement strand
TTTTTTTTCTATGGTCTTCTCTATTATACTCAGTACGGAGTTCAGGTGATTATCAGCTGTAAGCTGGAGGATAGAATAGGCCCACAAACGAACGTAGTCCTCGCGACACTTCAGTAAATCACAAGTTTTTCTCTGAAATTCATCATCTTTGATATCCAGGCTTGTCAATAATGTTTCTTGGATATTTTTAAATAAACAAAATTAAAATAACCATTAAACTTATATGTACAATAATACACTACGTGACAGGGAAAATTCAGCACAAAGCAGAAGTGAAAATTATTCAAATTGAAGGGTTGACGCAACTATCAGAGTTATTATTATATTTATTTTTCTACAGGGTATACACAAATCTTGCGGGGGGGAGACAGCGAAAAAGGCATAATACAATATCTGACAAGCCCACTGCCTCCCCCCCTCACCTCGACCAACGGATACCGCAGGTGAACATATTCAAAAGAAAAAAAAAAAGATTAAAACACAGTAAATTCCATACAAATTGTCATGGCTATGAAGAATTATTAAAATTACATGAGATACAACAAATATTAAAATAACGGTATAGAGTTATGTAAATGATACGAAATGCGCAGCTTTCCCGCGCACGTTAAACGCAATATAAGGGAAGGAACCTGCAGAATGGGCACTAACTGTGCCGCTCTATCTGACAGGGAATTTTTTTTTTAAGTGAAAACGTGTAATAGCAGAGAGAATGCTAAGGCAGTTCCAGCAGACAGACAATTTCACGAGAAGAATGGTGATCGGACTCAGAAGAGTAGGTTGGTCCATACGTCAAATCGCAGAGGATAGGCACCTACATGTGTCTATGGTGCACCAGCTGTGGCAAAGATGGTTGGAACAAGGGAATGTGGCACGTTTGAGTGGTGCTGGTGCAGCTAGAGCGACGTTAGCACGCGTGGGCCGAAGCATCCGCAAGCAAGCGTTGGCGGCGCCGCAGGCCACTTCCGTCGCACCTTTTCAGCATGTGCAGGACACCTTTGATATTCCCATATCGACTAGGACCATTATCCGCTGATTAGTGACCGACGGCTTGCACTCATGGCGCCCGTTAAAAAGGCTACCATTGTACCAATAGAACAGGCGTTTCTATTTGTAATGTTGTTGGGATAGAGACGCGTGGACGGCGGAATGGCATAGGGTCATGTTCACAGACGAGCTGCGCTTCTGTCTGAGCAATGACAGTCGCCGTATACGAATCTGGCGCCGATGTGGAACGGCACACCGCGCAACAACGTGGGATCATGGTTTGGAGCGCAATCGTTTACGATAGCAGATCACCTCTGGTCCATGTTGAAGGCACTATGACGTCTCAACCATACATAGATGACGTGCTACGGCCTATGACACTACCTCACCTTGGTTGGCGCAGAATAACCGTTACTATCCTTGCTCCATAAAAATACAATCAACCTACCAACCTGTGACACTACACTTCTTTCAAGGAGTGCCGAATGCCATTTACCAGCAGGATAACGCCTGACCGCACACGACGCATATCAGTCAACATGTCTTGCAAGGTACTCGGGTGCTTCCATGGACACCTACAGTCTATCATGATCTCTCACCAGTCGACCAAGTCTTGAACGTGATTGGCCGTCGCTGACGTGGGCTGCCACCACCGCGTTCAGAAGATTAACTCTGGCAAATGGTTCGCAAAGAATGGGCAGCCGTTCTTCATGCTCATTAAGTTCGTACTTAGACATATTGCTGCCTATGTCACCGCCCGCGGTTGTCCTACAATCTACTGATCAGACGGCGTTGTCGCTCAGATCATAGATGATGCATCTTGTTGCAATAAACATCACTTCTTGTTTGTTACTGTCTCGCTTGCTCTCTCTGCTTGCTGGTTTTCATCACTTTCCGCCCACTCCTTCACAGTGTTGCATTTTCACTGTCACGTAGCGTACTAGCCTACCCCGACCTCAAGTCCTCTTTAGGGCCTTAAAACCTCAAGTCCTAGGCCTGGGCTTACGTGCTTTAACTTACTCGGCCACCAAGGCCCAAGAACGATGCTCTCTCCTTCCTTCCTTCCTCCCTCCCGCCCTCCCTTCATCCATCCACATGTTAACGCAATTGTTAAATGGTCAACACATAAAGTTACATTGCTGAAAGCCAAAACCGGAAGACTAGAATAAAAAGCATGTGTACTGTTGCTAATACTACAGCAACCATTAAAATTGAACACGTGTTAACGATGCGATATACGAACATGTTACCTCTAGACAACTATAAAACAACAGAAGGAATCGAAGGAACTGAAACAGTTAGGAAGATAATGAAAATCAACGCTGAAGATAAATAGGAGGTCCCAGAAAAAAATAACTGGATGGCGAGGAAGAAAGCCTCAGAGGAATGGAGTAAGGAAATGGTGAAAGCAAGCTTCAGTGCTTTAGAAGCGAATGAAGGACGATCGTTTAGGAGGCCCAAGTTCTTCAGGGATTGTAACACTAGAACAAGAAAAATCACCATCATTGATCTCATAACTAACAAAACTTCGTATCTGGCCGAAATTTTTTTTCGAACTAGTTTGGGTTTGCGGATTGTGCTTTACTAGTTTATTTCTCTCAAAAATCCAATCTTTCAAATATTTTTCTTTCTGAATATTAATTAAACAAATGCAATTAACTTAATAAGCTTGCGCTTAATTAAATATTCTTAATTGAGGTATTATCGTTTTTGGTCCCATCGTTCTCAAAAAATAATTATGAGCAGAGGACAATAATTACAAGCCAATGGAGAATACCCATGCCAAACGACATCCTGAATCTTAATTAAAAATCTATATTTGTAGGGTTCTCTTCTACGAACGTGGGGCTAATTAAAACTATCGTGATCAGCATCTGGAGACGGGCACACAAAGGTAGTCGAAAAAGTAATCGTTCGCTAAATAATCGATATTAAATGACTCATTTAATCGGTATATTCTGTTATCTTAATTAAGGATCGTTATCTGATATCGATATATAAGTATGCGAGTTGAAGATATCGTGCTCTTCCACATGAGATATCTAGCTTCTTTGTCAAATCTGAAAGAAGGGTAACCACCATCTCTTTCTCTCGTTTTAATGGTGGTGAGAGGGCGATGATAATTAAACTTGAGTTCGTACTGTTTACGCAACTATAATGAGCAAAAATAGCAGTAGCATTTCTACTACTCTTGGTAAAAATAGCTTGAGCACTATTACTATTTCTGCGGCTTCTTTCTACTATTTCTAGATAGAAAAGATCGAGTCAGAAATAAACAAATAGGAGGGACAAAATAAGTAATAGATTTGACGAGAAAAATAATGCAAATGTCCAGACTGAGATGGTATGGTTATGCGATGAGAGAAAGAAAAAGAATTATGCATGAAAACTATCAATGAACATGGACGCATAAAGAAAGCTCAGGAAAAGGAGACTAAACAAGAGATGGAAAAAACTAAAAAGGGAAGAGTTGAGAGAAAAAGGCTTTAGTAAGGAGCGGGGAAATTACAAGAAAGCTGAAGAAAATTCCTCAGAAACAGCGGCCCCCTATATAAAAATGGGATGAGCTGTAAAATAAAAAAGAATTGTAGTAATAGTATTACTACTACTACTACTACTACTACTACTACTACTAAAATAAAATATAAATATAGTCAAATACAGTTATGACCACATTTAAGGATCCGATGAATTGATGAGTCACCAGCCAATAAATAAGCTAGATTAATGGCAGGGGGGGGCTTCAAAATTTTGATATAATAGCTTAGTTGTAGGTATAAGCGATTTCTATTATATATGGGACCATAGCCCCCATTATAGTACACTTTTATATAGCCTATATGTGCTGAATATATAGACTTAGCTCCCAATATATCTCAAATATTAGGGGACCATCCCAATTTTCAAATTTTTGCCACTTAGAAAATGTTGTAGCGATCGGAATAAATGGAAATCCGATGGCGCAATATCGGGCGAGTATGATGGGTGAGGCAATACCTTCCATCCCAATTCATTAATTTTTTCCAGGGTTCGTCTTGCGCAGTGCGGTCTTGCATTATTCTGTTGCAGAATAACACCTTTTCTGTTAACAATTGCCGGGCGCTTTTCAATTAAAGATTGATTTACTCGATCCAATTGTTCACAGTAAAGGTCTGCATTCACAGTTTGTCCAGGTTTCAGCACTTCAAAATGAACGATCCCGCGATTACTCCACCAAACACACAAAAGCGCCTTTTTGGGGTGTAAACCTGGCTTAGCTGTACTTTGTGGCGATTCATTTGGAGAGAGCCACTGCCTTTTGCGTTTTGGGTTATCATAGAGGACCCATTTTTCATCTCCAGTGATCAATTGATCAAAAAACGCTTCTGTATTGTGCCGCTGAAGCAATAAGTTGCATGTGATGGATCGGTTAGCTTTGTTTTCTTCGGACAGATTATGTGGGACCCAAACACCTGCTCTGCTTACTTCACCAATCTGCTGCAAATGTTCTTGGATGGTCGACCAAGGTTGGTTAAGAGTGTTTGACAGTTCCTCGATTGTCTGACGTGGATTTGCTTCCACTTCCTCCCTAGCATGTCATTGTCTAAAGTTGTTGGTCTTCCTGATCGGTACGAGTCGGAAAAATCGAAATTACCGGATTTAAACTTAGAAAACCACCTTTGGATTTTATGAACGTCTAATGCGTTTGGATAAACATCGCAAATGTTTTTGGTAGCAACCGTTGCGTTACTACCCTTGTGAAACTCAAAAAGCATACAATGCCGGATATGTACCTCTTCTGGTATTTGGCCGGCCATTTCACCATAAACTGCAAAAAAAAAAATTAAGATTTATTATTTACGAGTAAACAAGTCACTCTAACTTTAAAATGTCTTTACACGACTTTGAAGTACACAATGAGCTGATAAATGACTAATGAATATCGACATGCGTAAAAATGACATTACTTTTCGGTCCCCCTAATAATTATACTCCTTAACTACTTGGACTAGGCAACTGTTTCATTTGGTCGTACCACAATTTTATTTTAAGCATTTGCTCACTGGAACAGATGTGCCCATGCACCTCAAATTGTCAGAAAATATGAAACGTCCCGGAAGGTCTGAGAAAACGGGAGATTGTCTGGTTAAACCTCAAAGTCCATAACTAAATTTCTTACGAATGTAAAGCCATTGTCCCTACTGATGCTCATTTGAATGCACAGAGAAATCGGAAATTAATTGTCATGGTGTTAAAAAGTCTGTTTTTTTTTCAGTTAATATCAGTGGAAATCCTGAGGAATGCTAAATTATATATGCATCACATAATTCTGTGCCTAGTCGTCATGAAAGTATGAACTAATTGTAATGAAAGTTTCGTTATCTAAAATGTAATTTTGTGTAGTATTTGAAAGGTGACAATGTCAACTTGGAAATGTATTTACGATAGTGAAAGAAACAGTATGTATAATTATGAGTAAAAGTATGATTTTATACTCATTTGTGAAAAGATAACTTGTAACTATAAAAATATTAAAACAGTTACCTAACCTTTACGATTCAAAGGTTAGAAAAGGTAAGTAAAAAGAAATTATAATCCATGTTCCTATCATCGTTGAATTCTTTGATTGTTTTAGCTTTTATAAAAACATTAAATATTGATGTCAATTGAGAGAAACGAAGTTAATTTTTTTTTCCAGCACCTGTCTTAAAATACAAGCCCAAGGGTATGGATATTATATTACTCCCCCCCCCCGGACCCCTTCCTCCTGCGAAAATTTAATTTACGAAGCTTAGACAAGTAACCCTAAGCTGCTCACTACAACTGCAGTTCTGAAGGATGAATGGAAAGAATAAATCGTATGCTACTTAATGTGAGGGGAAATGAGTTCATAACGGAAAGTTGCATTGTCATCTTTGACTTTCGATAAATGTAAGTGGCACTGCTGTAGTGTAAAGGTTAAAATTCACGGTCGCCACTGGCCCCAGGGCAACTAAATATTGGGGAATGGCGATTAAAAATACGACTTCAGTCACCATCATACTCGCCACTTTGTTTCCCCAATATAATCCTGTAAAGTATTAATTCTGCAGGAAGGTTACATTCTGAAGCCGCAAGTTACTCACTCTTCATGGAAAAATATTGATCAAACGAACCTTCCTAAGGCTGCAGTTTTCAAAGGTTTTGTGGCTACTAACTTGAATAAAGCGTCCTTTAATAAAAAGAGCTTTGCTAGCCAGTAGCCACTAATCAAATACCTGAGCTTTATGCGTGATAAGTCTGTATTTTATTTAAGCCGTACTTCAGACGTTCAATTTAAATGGTTACCGGAGTGAGTGTTGTTCAAAAGAAGGGTAATGTAAAGGTGGCCGCCGAAGGTGGCGGCGCTGTGATCCCAGATTGCGAAACAGCGCACCACCAGTCGCCGGCGGCTGGGGATGGATTGCCGATCAACACGGCATTCATAGAGGCACGTTCACGTTAAGTCGTCATTCAACCTACACCGAAACCAGCTGCCGGGGGGCCGCCACGGGGAACGGCCACGGCCCAGGCAGCAGGACCGGAGTCACCCCCATGGGCCAGCCGAGTAACCTACAGGAACCGGCCAAGCCCGGAGAGGAAGGTGTTTAGCACTGCCACGGAGGCAGCGCGAAGGCGGGGGGATCCGGTGGGATCCAGGAGGTCAAACAGACCTGGTGGCGAGGCGAGGCCTAAACGGCGGCGGGCGAGAAGGAGCTCCTCCCTGAGGTAGTGGTAGGCCGGACACCGCAAGAGAATGTGTTCCAGTGTTTCGTCAGCACCTTCCTGACACTGGAGACACACAGGCGACGGGAGTTGCCTAATGTGGTGGAGGTACTTGTTGGTGAATGCACAGCCAATTCTGAAACGATGCAGCCTGGTCTGTGCCCCCACCTGGGAGACCATCGGGAGAAAGTACGACGACTTTCGCACCTCGAACTTTGATCGGAAGTGCCCCGTGATGTCTCTCTTCAAGAGGTTCACCATGTCACTTCGATAGGTGTCCTTCAGACTCCTGATACGGCAGGAAAGGGAGGGGTTGTGCGGGGAGGGTCTGTTACTGCAGGAACCGTTTACGTCCTCTAGGGCTCGACGCGCCCAAGTGTCCGCAATTTCGTTACCACGATTACCGGTGTGGCCAGGAAACCAACAGTACGTCACAGACCTCCCCTCATCCGCACATCTAGCCGCCGCGACCACAATGTCCTGGACAATGGGGCAAACCAGCCAAGCAGCAGGATCGGCCTGGAGGCCAAGCAATGCAGCCTGAGAGTCACAGAAAACGGTAACATCGGAGCTACCGTGGTGAAGGACCCAGTTGGTGGCTTCCCAGAGACCGACAAGCTCCGCTTCCGTGGAGGAGGAGCACAGCGGTAAGTGGAAGCATAGGGCCAACCCGATTTTCGGGATCGCAAGCGAGGCCCCCCCCTTCCTGGAGACTGCACAGAAGGACCCATCCGTAAATATTTGGAAGGGAGGCAAGTCCAGGTTGGCGATGGAATCACGTACCAGGTCGCGCAGGACTCCGGCGTCCACTGACTCCCTGCTCGGCACTCCATGGAGGGAGGGGTGCACAGTCGGAAGTGCAAGAAGCCATGGAACAGCAACAGGGTCCCGCTGTACCTGCGGCGCGACGTGTAATAGGATGGAATTCCTATAATGACGGGCGATCACCGAACCATCAGCCCTGCTGTGCAGACGTTGGTGGATGCGGTGCTCAGGAGGAGGTCACACGGCCTCTAGTTGCCAAGCCAGCAAGGTGCGTTGTGCCAATTGCAACCGGGGACACAATGCCGACACCCATGATTGTCCAGTTCGAATTGCAAGGCTGGAAGAGAGGAAGAGGTTCTGCTTCCAGCAGTACGGTCTTTTACCTCCTGCTGGTCAGCACCGCAAGCCGGGTACGGCCCCTGCCGCCCGCAAACCCTCTACCTCCAAGCCAGCAGCGAAAAACATCACCGCACCAACCGAAGCGGCTCAGGCCCCCTTGAAGCCCACGAGCTCGAGGACGGCCACCTCCGTTAACCCCGCTGGTGCCAAGGTGTCGGCCCCTGCCCCCACTGCGAAGTATCCAAAGCAGCCCGTCCGGTTGCTAAGGCAACCACTAAGGTTGTGGACCCAAAGCAGACTGCCAAACCTACTGGTAAATCGGTCGCAAAAGTGACCTGTCCGGTCTCAAAGGCAACCTCGGAGGCCGTGGACCCGCAGCCGAAGACCAAACCCGAAAAGAGGAAGGTGAAGAAAAACTCTAAGAGGTCTCCCAAGAGCCTTGCTCCTCCCCCTGTCCGGACGGAATCGGACGAGTCACGAATGGAACTAGACAACGTGGGGGACGCGAACTGTGACGAATCATCCGCCCAGACGGCACATGGTGCCGGTTCGTCAAGCGCCCCGTCAGCAGATTGTCAACCAGAACCACAAGTGGCTCCTGACATCACAGCTTTGCTGAAAACCATTGCTGCCCTGGCTCAGCTACTAGTGGCTCTTCCGGGCACCCCGGCTCACCTCCGTGGTCTTCTGGCCCCGCTTTGTGGGCTTGGTTAAGCTGCCCCTTGGGCTGGCCTTGTCTTCGGCCTCGCTCTCTTCCCGCCACGGGTCTCCCCTCCAAGCATCCTTGCTTGGAACTGCAGGTTCTTGCGCAACAAGGCGCAGGTGCTGCTCAATTACGCACGGACTCATGGGGCGCAAGTCCTCGCGATCTCGGAGTCGCGGGTTGACTCAGCATTCCGGCTGAAACCCTTCGTGTCTTACCATTCCGCGCCAGACAACGGGGAGATATTCTCTTCCCTGTTTGTCCACCGAAGCCTGCAACAGAGCTCCGTTATCATCGGCACCCTTCAAAGTGGGGTATCGGTGGTGGGGGTCCGAATTGGGGGTCGCCGTCCCTGCACCATATTCAGTGTCTACGTTCGGTGTTCCACCACACTCGACGTTCATGCCCTGATGAGTGCTCTCAATCTTGGTGCATCTAACCTCCCGGTTATCATTACTGGAGACTTCAATGCTCATCATCCGTCTTGGGGCGGCCGTCACTGTGATGCTGCGGGGATCGCTGTCCGCAGGCTATGTCGAGCCGCAGACCTTCATGTCCTTAATGATGGATCTCCCACATTCTATAGGCCAAACTATACATCCGCCATCGACCTCACCTTGGTGTCAAGTCATCTGATCGCAACCGCGTCATGGAAGGTCCTCGCGGACTGTCTGGGGAGCGATCATATGGTGATTGGCGTCTACGGGATCCTTCCGCTCCCGGTTTCCCGTAGCAAGAAGTTCACGAACTGGAATCTCTTTGCCGACACCGTCGCTGAGAACTTGGCCACTGCGGATACCACCAACTACTCCTTGTTGGAGGACATCCTCCAGTCGAATCTGGAATCTGCCACCCGCACAAGGTTGACCGTGCCGGGATGCACAAGCAACCCGGCGGAGATCAACCGCCTATTGGCCCTCCAAAGGCGGTTGCGCAACAAGGTTGCGCGCTCCGGCAATCTTAGGGATGTCATTGAACTTAGGCGGACGGTGGCTAAGCTCAGGCGCCGCATCAGAGCATCGAGGCGTGCTAGTTGGAGGCAATTTTGCAATAGTCTCAACCAACGTATGCCCGATAGCCTGGTGTGGAAGAAGATCCGTAGTATTTCGGTTCCTGCGATGCCCTCCTGCCAGTGGCATGCTCTTGCTTGCGCACTTGGCTCGCCGCAGGCCGCGGCCGACTCTCTTCTTGCCCAGGTGATGCGTCCGCCAACCCCGGGCAGCCGACAAAGTGCTGAGCCAGTTCCACGACTGAAGCAGCCCCGCATTGGTGCCGACACGCTCCAAATCAATGCTGACTTCACGTGTACAGAGCTCTCCCGTGCCATCAGGCGTTGCAGAAGGAACTGTACTCCAGGCCCTGACGGCATTCCCAACAGTGCCTTCACTTGTCTATCCCATGCCTCCTTACGCCAACTGCTCCGGTTCTTCAATTCCGTGTGGACGGAGCACTCCTTCCCGGAGAGTTGGCGAACGGCTCACATCATACCAATTAGGAAGCCATCGAAGCCGGCCACCGACCCTGCCGCTTACAGACCGATCTCGCTCACCTCCTGTGTGCTGAAGATTTTCGAAAGAATGGTCTTTGGCAGACTGAGCTATTTCTTGGAGGTCAATGGGATCTTTCCGGACTATCAGACTGGTTTCAGGCGCCACCGCTCGACAGATTGGAACGTGACTGACCTTGCCTCCGCGCTTGGCAGTTTTAAGTATCACGGTATCCCATCTGCGGTCCTGTTCGTGGACTTGGAAGCTGCCTTCGACTCAGCCAGCCATCAGGCTATCCTTCGGAAGCTCTCAGCTCTGGGTCTGAAGGGACACATCATGGCTTTCATCACCTCGTTCCTGACCTGCAGAGATGTACAGGTCCGGCTGGGCAATACACTCTCTGCCTCCGCTAGGTCACTGAGGGGTGTTCCACAAGGAGGAGTCCTCAGTCCATTGCTCTTCAACGTCCTCATGGCGGACCTTCCAGCCCACCTTCCTGGGTACATCCAGTACTCGATCTTCGCGGATGACATTGCCATTTGGACCTCAGGAAGCACTGCGGAGGTCCTCCAGCGCAGGCTCCAGCTTGCCGCCAACCGGCTATCCTCCTTCTGCTCCGACTGGGAACTTACCGTTTCCCCTACAAAAACAGTTCTCCTCCCGGTCACGAGAAGACTCTTCCTACGAGGTCACGATATCACCATTGGAGGCAGCATTGTCAGAAAGGTGCAGTGTCACCGCTTCCTGGGTGTGACGTTTGACCGGCGGCTAAATTGGTCCGAGCACGTCTCTGAACTTCTTGGTCATTCCTCTCGTCGCCTTGGAATGCTCAAATGCCTGGCTGGTCAGAATTGGGGAGCTTCTCCGAGGAGACTGTTGCAGTTCTACAGGGCCTTTGTTCTGTCAAAGGTATTATATGGCGGAGCAGCAACTGTCTCCCTTCGCTCCGATCTTAGGGTACAGCTTGATAGGTTCCAGTCCCGCGCCTTAAGGCTCTGCCTTGGGGCCCGCAGTGCGCCAATCCGGCAGCCATGCGGGCGGAAACCGCCAGTCCTCCTATCATCAAGGAAATGGAGAGCCGACTGGAAAAGGTCCTCTGCAAGATGCTATTCCTGGCTCCTGAGGGCGTCAGTCCTTGTCCATTCGAAGGCGCGAGTCCTATTGCTCGTGAGGGCGCAACGGCCCGGTGGGCCGGCCAGTCAGCTCCTGGTGAGAAGAATATGAAACAAATAGCGATAACAATAGGTTACTGCCCAACCTCTATGAGGCCGCGTATGTTTCTTAACCTTTATAATGCCGCGGCCTGGCGAATTATTTTTTTATAAGACGAGGTCCGAACGAACGGTCCCAACGAATTTATTCGTAAAC
>QLNU02015251.1:0-10971 GCA_006491805.2 Dysdera silvatica | reverse complement strand
TGAATTTGTCCTTTACATAAAATGGATAGACATCCTTGGTCTATATGGTCAATATGGACAGAATTTGCAAAGAATTTATGAGTGCATGTACATAAGTACACATATAAATAATTTAATTTGAGATCAAATAAATTTATTTTAAGTGAAGAGGAAAAGGGAAGCAACGCAATATTATAAGAATGATATAGTTCGTTCAAGATATCCATATATGGTGTAGTAATAGATATTGAAAGATTAAAAATAAATAAATTAAAATATTCATCCGAGTATTCAAATTCAGAAAGAAAACTTCATCAAATATCGGAATTAAATTTTGATGTCAATTAATAATATGGATAAACCCGGGAAAAGAAATAATGAAATTAAACAATGCTCCCGAAATTCAACCCACAATAAAAATTCATCCTCAAAGTTATAAAATGTATTTTCATAAGTTAAAAGGATGTGATTTCTGCAATAAAACATTGAGTTTTCTTAATATGTAATATTAAATTTTCATGATATTCCTGGCTTCCATATTATGCATTATTTAACGTTCATTATGTGAAAACTTCCTTTTTTCTTTCTTATTTAATTTTTATTTCTTAGTATCCAAAATTTTTTTCAGTTTTCCAAAACGTATTATATTTAATATGAAGCATTTCAATCTACAAAGCTACCCCATCCCGATTGCAATCACTTTTGTGTAAGATATTATTACCCTTCACAGGGATAACACAATTGCCAAATAATGGCCAACAGGCAAAACCAACGGGACCATCTTTTTTGTGAGTTTTTCGTGGAGGATTTTTTATTGCTAATGAATTTGACACTCACGTATTATTAGCCTAGCTCGTCTAGCGGTCAAGTCACTCCGGGGCTAAATGGATCGACCCTGGTTTGAGTCCAAGACCGGAACGGCGTTTCTTTTTTTCCTAAACAAAAAAGCTCTAGATTGAGCTAATAATACGTGGGTGTCAAATTTGTTAGTAATAAAAAATCCCCTACGAAACACTCACAAAATAAAATATCTCGCCATGGTGGCTTTATGTGTTGACCATTATTTGGCAATTGTGTTATCCCTGTGAAGGGTAATAATATCTTATAAACGAAGAAAGAGAGCGTTGTTCCATGTTCTCGTTCGTCTAGAAGTTAAGACACTCTGGGATAAACGGAGGGACCCTGGTTCGAATTCAGGACGCGAACGGCGTCTTTTTATCTTCTAAACAAAAAAAAAAAAGCTGCGAATTGAGCTAATAATATGTGTCAGATTTATTAATAATCACTAGGGCCGGGATGTTCATGACATTTGCATTTTTTACTGTTTTTAAGGCATTTCGGTGATTTTCCTTGTTTTAGGCCATTTTTTTTGCCAATTTTTCATAACAATAAAATTTTCGTACGGATTGCAAATAAGTTGCAATAAACTAAATTAGGATTCCTAGACGAAAACAGCTTCAACGGCTTCCACTATCAATCAATCACGTAACCTGTATCAATCGCAGACTTTTTAACTTTGCCTCTAGCGTGTTTGTAACTTTTATATCAACCCTGAGGTCAATTTCCTAACTGTTACTTCATATTAAGTATTTTTATTGAGGTACTTGAAAAAGTTAATTATTCAACCATCTGTTAGCTATTTTGGAAGTCTTTTACTCTTTGGTGGCGAAACGAAGGGGAATATAACAACGTTTTACCCTTGTTAACGGATGCTGTACCAAACACAGAAAAATCTGGAAGAACAATTGTTTTTATTCAAAGCTTGTGCATATCACTCCCCTTGATCATGCCTTACATAAGAAATTAAGGCAAATTATCCGAATATTGACAGACTTGTTTCTAATGTTAAAAAGATTTTCTTGAAATCTCTTTATCACGCAGAAGGTTTTAAAAAATAAGCTCCTAATTTAATTTTGCCACCAAATCCTTTGATAACACGTTAGAGAACAGTGTTGGATATTCAATGGATGCATATTTATTACAGCGAAAATTTTATGCTGTAAGGGCTACAGTATATGAGCTTCAGCCAGAGGATGTAGCATCTATTCAAATTGCGCAATGTCTGTTTTCTTAGGAAAAAGGTAGAAGGAAATTTGGCATGTACGAGATCAAGCTTCTACATTTTACCTTCTATTAGTAAAAGCTCAGTGGCATAGAATGGATCTTGTTAACTTAGTTACAGCGATAAAGAAAGTGAAGTACTAAAAAAGGCCAAGGAGAAGACTGATCATTCCATTATTGCAAAATTAAACTATGTTTTAAAAACGAAGAAACTCTAGTTTTCAGACTTCGAAAAAAATTCTGATATCTTAACTAGAGTGGCAGAAATATCGGAAATCGATGAAGAATGTTTCACAAAAATAGACGTGTTTTCTTCAGATATGCTCCAATAACATACGTAAGTTGCCATATGCAAATCGTTGTACCAACATATGTAAGTGTTGACAAGAGCTTTTCAAGGTACAAGAATTTGTTTCAGAAAATAAAATAGACTTTCGTCAATGTTAAAAATGCATGATTATTATGCAATTTTGATGGTCTTGATAATGATTAGATTACGCATCATTAAAATTCATTTATAGTAAGTATTTACTTCTTATTTTTATTTACATCTGACATGGAGAAAGAATGAAAATTCCAGTCTGTGAATTCTTTAAATTTGGAGTTATTTAATTTACAGCGTGGAAAAATATTATACAAATTGTTTTGAGGATTTTTTTTAAATCTTAAGGGCATTTTTCCGACTTTTTAGGTCATTTTTCCACTTTTTAAGGGCATTTCTTCATCTTTTTAAGGGCATTTTTTAGGAATTTTTAGATCATCAACATCCGGGCCCTAGTAATCACTTTTGTATCGGTTTTCCAAAAATTGTAGGCTTCAGTGCCGTGGGTGATTTCAGACAGTGAATACTCTTACACTTTTCACCATTCCCTTCCCTGTCAGTTTCTAAACAGATGCATGAGAACCATGCCTAGGGGTGGCACTTGTTGCGTGGCGGCATCTGGGAACCTAAGCCTTTCATAACTTTGTAGTTAAAAGTTCTTCGCACATAAAAATTAAGAGTACACTCACGTTATATGAGGTATGTTTTTTTTCAAATGCATTCTTTTTTTTTCCTTTTGCAAGGTACAAAAGGGGCGGCTATATAGCCTAGACCTTAGCCTGGCAATAAGGCTTGTGCCTATAGGTATCGAAATTTTCTAAATTCGTAAATGCCTCCTCCTCAAAACAGTTCTTTGTAAAGGAAACTCACAAAACGAAAACAGACGAATAATTAGAATAATATAACTAATAACAAAGACTGAAACGCACACCAAACGCACTCTCAATCCCTCTCTCCAAACTGAGATGGATTTTTTATTAGGCAGAATTATTCCCAATGTCTTCCAGTATATCGCAATTTGATCCAGTGAATAACGTTGGAGAAGCGCATGCGCATTGGTGCTTCTTTTTCTTTCAGGGTAATCTGAACTAGCATGAGAGGACTGAAAAATTTCTTTCCTGATTTAAAGTTTTTGAAATGCGTTGCTTCTTTCTTTCTTTCTTTCTTTTTTCTTTAATAGATATTTATAGTCTGTATTTGAACAGTTCTAAAAAACAATTACAAAAATTGTCAAAAAATAATAATTGATATAAATTTCGATTCATCTACATTAAAATGATTAATATAAATTGATTTCATGAATCATGATGAATGATTAATATAAATTGATTGCGAATCATGATACCGACAATATAAATTGATTATGAATCATGATGAATGATTAATATAAATTGATTATGAATCATCATGAATGATTAATGTGAATTGATTATGAATCATGATGAATGATTAATATGAATTGATTATGAATCATGATGAATGATTAATATAAATTGATTATGAATCATGATGAATGATTAATATAAATTGATTCATCTACATCTCCCAGATTTTCCCCCGAATATACGCCACTGAAAAGAATAGCTCTGTGGTGATAAGAAATAAATTGTTAAGTATAAAATCGCAATTTTTCAGGGCAGCACTTTTTTACCTTTGAACTTTTCCGCTATATATACAGTTTTTGAACAAAATAAATTTTATTAACATCAATAGCAGAAGGCTTGAAAGATCAAACAAGCAGGCTTGGGAGATGATCATAGTGCACTTAACTCATTTTTGCATTTTTCGACTTAACGACTTATTCCCTGTGACAACAGAATTATGACAATCATAGCGTGATAATTATTTCTTTCGAAAATAATAATATCATCGGTGATTTGGCATCTTACTAGGACAACTAACAGGATAAAGCACCTTCTTTCCAGGTTATGGCATTTCCTGCCATAATATATCTCATAAATACGCAACAAGGGAAAAGTGAGTTGTCATCATTTGTGGTGGCGAAATGTTGATGTCAATCGGCATGTTACTTGACAGCTTGATGCTTGTTTTGCCCCAATGCCATTACATGTCATTGCGAAGCTCCTTTGCGAAATAAAGTAAATAAAGGTGGAGATTTGAAATAGACAAAAATTAAGGATTCTCTACCAAAAGTCTTGCGTTGGAATATTTTGTTCTGTTCTTCCCGAAGCAGAGGAAAGACTTCGTTTATGCAGATTTTTAGAGATTATTTTAGCGATTGTAATTAGTTCAAATTAATTAATTTGCTAGCAATTAGTGCCGCACTATTATGTGAAAATTAGTATTCAGTAGTGTTCAGTACCGTAAAACCAATATAAATGGATGGGTCTGCGTGTGAAAACTTTTCATTATCATGTACTTGACCCTTTAAATTTGTATATTTTTTATGAAATTAATTATCAAAATATTGTTCGTTCACGAAAAGAAGTCCGCTGGCACAGTTAGAAATAACGGGAGGTGAGATCACAAACGGGCTAGTTCATTACAACAGAGGAGGACTACAATTTCAGAACTGGCTTTTGGTGAATGTTTGTTGGCGCCAAAATCAGGGCCGTTATCAACAAAATAGGCTTTTCTCATCTTAAGGATAACATCCCGGATTCTGACAGCTGCGGCATATATTCCATTCCGTGCCAGTGTGGCCAAATTTATATCGGTCAAACACGGAGAGCACTGCGCCTCAGACTAAATGAACACGAAGCTTATGTCAGAAAGCAAGAATTCCATAAATCGGCTCTGGCAAAACACTCATGGGAATTGGGACATCAGTTTCTGTTGTCCAATACACATATTATTAAAAAAGTCAACTCAACACTTGATCTCAGTTTCTTTGAGGCATTTCACATTCTAGCAAACATCAATATTGCAGTTAATGATCAACTCCTTAGTAACTCTATATCATCCACTTGGAAAAACCTTTTGGGTCTCACGGCTAAAGGCGTCTCCACAAATACGCTTTACTCCTCCGCCCAATCAAGTTTCCAACCGACGTGATGGCAACACCGATCAACAGCACGGACATAAACAGAAGCCGCCATTTCGCTCTGACGACGGTAGCTGGTTAACGCTATCGAAATAGCTATCAGCAATGTTGTCGTTTTAACGATTTTAAGTAACTGCACCATGAAAATTGTATTTTATTTGCTTCTATTGATCAATGCAGTGTATCGCTATTAAACTGTCCTCTGTATATCATTTTCCTTTTCTCTCTCTATCCTAGCTACTGGTAGGGACTTAATGATGTCTGTACCAAAGTCTGTCGTGAATAGCGACCACCTGTCTATAATGGCCATCGCAGTCCAGTTCCAAAGGCGGCCACTTTAGGCTGGTTCTACTCTACTTTGTAATCCAATGGGGGGCTTGAGACCACCCCCCCCCGAGTTCCTCCCTTCCTTCTTTCCAACAGCACTGGCTCGGTAGTTCATTTGAGTTAAAGCCGACAACCGAACGTGAACTCTGAACCTCAACATATATAGTCGTCGAAATTTCACCCAATAAATATACTTTCGCAACATGTGTGCAACACATGTGTAAATGTTTCATGCTGTGAATATTGAAACGCGTTTTTATTATCTTCATGAAAGCCGAAACACATTTTTAGAGACAGATGTGGCAAAGATCACCATCTCCCCACGAGACTCTAGTAACCTCTCACTGAACCCAGTGGTGAAACGTTGTTCTAGGTAATTGGACGATGCTTGTTAGTCGACAAATGAATTAATCAGTTTATCTGAGATGGCAATACCCCCGACTGTGATGTCAATTTAATCTACAACACTGACGTCATCAATCAACGTCAGCGTTACGAACGTCATTGAGTAAAGATTTAGGCCGTCGGAATAAAGATCTTAATGTCGTGTGGTAGGAATCATAACCATGGGCGCTCATATAGGGGGCAGAGGGGTCTCGAGCCCCCCCTAGATGTTTAAAAATTTAATTTGTCCGAAACTGCTGTGCATTTACTTTCAAAGGTTTTGAAATCACATTTCAAAATACAGTTTTTTTAGCTCATTGCTAATTATTAAGCAGTATCAATTATTTTTGTAGCATTTCGGTATCTTATACGTTCACTAAAATTCTTGACTACTTTGAGAAGGAGGTAATAATTTTTCTCACCTCCGTAAAAATGCTCGTTAATTTTTTTCAACCCCCCCCGACCCTAGAAATGCTCGTTAATTTTTCTCAGCCCATCCCCGCAGAAATACTCATTTGGGCGCCCATGATCACAACCATCGATTATATGAATTAATTTAATTCAGATATTTAGAATAAATTAATTTGATTGTATGAATGAATTAATTGTATGAATGAATTGAATTGTATGAATGAATTAATTGTATGAATGAATTGAATTGTATGAATGAATTTATTGTATGAATGAATTGAATTGTATGAATGAATTAATTGTATGAATTAATTGAATTGTATGAATGAATTAATTGAATTGTATGAATGAATTAATTGAATTGTATGAATGAATTAATTGTATGAATTAATTGTATGAATTAATTGAATTGTGTGAATGAATTAATTGTATGAATTAATTGAATTGTATGAATTAATTAATTGTATGAATGAATTGAATTGGTTGTATGCAATGAATCGAATTAATTGCATGAATGAATTGAATTGGTTGTATGCAATGAATTGAATTGGTTGTATGCAATGAATCGAATTAATTGCATGAATGAATTGAATTAATTGCATGAACGAATTGAATTGATTGTATGAAATGAATTGATCATATCAATGTATATAATATGTGCCTATAGGCACATATTATATACATCAATTTATTGCCAAATTCGAAATTATTCGGAGGGGCATGTATTAGGTTTACCATTGGGATAGTGGGGTTGCAACCATAAGACGCCTGCATTTATAAGCCTTTCATTACGCCTACATTTTATATTTTTGCAGCCAAAATATGTATATAAAAGCCTCCATTTTATGATAATAGCGTAAACAAAAAATTTTATTTATTATTAATGTTATTTGATGACATTTCAAATTTCATCTCTATCCAGGGGCGGACTGGGTCCTGTCAAAGGGCGCATACCCTTTATTATCAGAGGGAGCTAGACCTTGTCCATTCGGAGGCGCGAGTTCTATCGTCCATATCGACGCACCGGTCCGGGGGGACCGACTAACCGGCGGCCCAGTCCGCCCCTGTTTCTATCCCCCACCCACTTCATCATCATCGATTAGCCTCGGGGAGGGGCATTTCAATGTGTTAACCTTTGATATGTAGCTTGCAATTGTAAATTTTTTACTACTACACTACCTACTACTACCTTTTACTACTACACTACCTACATACAAAAAAAAAGGTTATCCCAACAACAAAGAAGTTGGCCACCCCAATTGTCAGGAACCAATATACAGTAAAACCTCCATATGGTGACCCCCGGCGGTTCCGTGAAAAGCGGTCGATCAGAGAGGTAGTCTTCGAATGAAGGTAAATTTAGCATTGAGTCAATAGGGGTGAGAAAATTCGTTTCCAGGAAAAGTGGTCATTAAAGGAGGTGGTCACTGAATAGAGGTGGTCATTACGAGCGATTTTATTGTATTTATCATGTGCATTAGTGTCGCCATCTAGTGAACAAATTTGTAAAGTAATCTAAGAAACTCTAAATTCTCGATTTTATACACTTCATATTCAACGAAGTTTTTTCTCTGAGGCTTTGCATTATTCTACATTATTTTAATATTTAATATTAAAAATGTTATCTGTGTTAAATATTTCATCTTACATTATATAAAAAAAAAATTGGCGCAGTATAGCCCAGATGCTCTTGCGCCATAAAAAATCCAAACAAACAAACATTACATCATAAAAATTGCAGTATGTTAATATTAAAATGTCATCGTCCAAAAGACTTGCAATTTAACGGACCTTGTTCCTTAAATCTAATGCTTCCCCTACTACATTGATAGGTTATTAATTATATTATGTAATTAACTAATTTAATTACTCTCAATATCACCTTCTATCTTAGTTCACCTAATAATAAATCGCCTTCAAATTCGTATCAAAAAAAAGTAAACATATCTAGGAGAAATCTTAAATATTGTGTAATTATTTTCGGAGGTCATCTATATACCGCAGCTCATCTGTGTAATATTAAGTATTTTTCGCCAATATCTAATCATTAATTAAGCTTAATGTTCGTAAATCTATGCAACAAAACTCATAAGAATGAAGGACACGCTCTGCCCCGTCTACGTCTGTCGAAGTATGATTATTTCATGAGAACATAGCAACCGATTAATTTTTAAACGCCGATTATTGATACATTTATCGATAATTAGATGCAGAAAAGAGAAAATCGTGACATCGCTTTCACTTTTCAGTTTCACGATGTAGGTTTTAATGATTAAAACCATTCATCAACGTAGTTTTGGAAAGCAGTGATAATTGTAGCTTATTTTACTCTCGTTATTAAAAACAAAAGTAAGTGAGGTTTATTTATGAAAAAGGAACTCGGTTTTTTAAATGAACAATAATTTAGCATTTAATGATCATGATTAACTATTCGGTCTGAACGTTGTTTTTTAATTTCACTTCGTTTTCCCTCAAATTACTTGTTAAATCCGACCTGTTTAAGCAGAGAATTATGCTTTTATTCAGCTACACATGAGGCAGACCAATATTGGGAGGGTAGTTGTTTTGTTTGTTTGTTTGGCTTTTTTATGGCGCAAGAGCATCTGGGCTATACTGCGCCGGGAGGTGAAATGGGAGGGAAATAGGGAGCTGAGATGTCTGTTAAGCGTTGAGTATATCCGTCTGTCGGTTTGTTGCAGTAACACGACAGAGGATGGAATTTGCATGCTTTCTGAAGGTTATGTAGAAATGAACACCATTTCTCTTCAATAACACACTTCAACAATTTTTTCTTTTTGTCTTTTACAAAAATGGAAGTAGCCACCTTTTATAAATTTTTGGTCGCTGAGCCCAAAAATCACCATTAAAATTCTCTTCTGGCTCTGAGTTTTGGCTAATTGCACTGTTTACATTTTACATATAGCGCTATGGGATGTTATAATTATTATACTTGAAATTAAAAAAATAAGGGAAAAAATAAAGTAGGCACTGTCGTTCTTGATAAAGCTGCCATCGACTCGGCGCAATGCCCCCTATAACTAAAAGCCGTCTAAGCCAATTTTGACGTCACCACAAGTGGACGATCAGATGGACGAATCGGCGATTCCCGAGCGGAAACGTGTACATAATACGTCGGTTTCCATCGTTTTAGTACTTAATAAAAAAAAATAGAAATCACGTTTTTTCAAAACTACGCCATTCTGAAAGCTTATAATTATAGTAAAATGCTTATTCCACATTAATAAAATATAATAGCAAATGTACTTTCTTAGGGAGTTAATAAAATAAACGCAGAAATTTGATAACGTTTTTGTTTTTAGAAACGTTTTCAAAAGATGTTAAGGATTATAATGATGTGAGATTTAAAATTAGATTTTAAACTCCTGAGACTACTCATGAGGCTTTCTTGTGTTGACCATATTTGGCAATTGTGTTATCCCTGCGGAGGGTAATAATACCTTAACGGAGAAATACCTTTACATACGGAGAAAGAGAGCGTTGTTTCCTGTCCTCATTCGTCTAGCGGTCCAAGACACTCCGGGCTAAACGGAGGGACCCTGGTTCGAATCCAGGATGGGGAAAGCGTCTCTTTTTCTCCAAAATTACATAAGCTCTAGTTTGAGCTGTAATTAATACGTGGGTGGCAAAAATTATAGTATAAGATATTTTAAAAAAACAATTTTAAAAGTATACATATTTTTAGAAAATATTTAATTTTTCATGTAGGTTTACTGTTTTACAATTCACCTTGAAATAATTTATACAATTCACGTGTTCACGTAAATTTAGTTATTAAAACGTATTATTCTTAAATGGTACGTTGCAAAGAATTGACGATTTTATGTATAATTAAAAAATCAAAATTTGGATTTCTCCTTGAGATTTTTCACAAGGGTACCATTTAAATTATTTAAATATGAACTTCAATAACAATTTAAGCACCAATATCGAGATTCAAACAAAGATTTTCAAAATTAATACCATGAAATCTTATATTTTATTTCAACGTATTTTTCACCTATTTGATTATTAATTGCATGATTAGACTTTCTATTAAAAAAATTGATATGCATTCCTCATATAATATTAAGGATTCAAGTTTCCTATTTTTAAAATTCCGTTATAAAATTATACGTTTAACTGAAATTCAATCGAAATGACATCAATTGAAAATTTATTGCTTTTTTTTTAAATTCGATACGTAGAAATATAATTTGTGTAGAAACTTTAATTAGCCAAAGTATGAGTCCCTTGGGAGGACCTAGTTCGCCCATGGACCTTTCCGCCCTAAATGGTCACTCATACCATTTACAACAATGATTTTTGATTAGCTAAAGGCTATGAATGCCCTATTTCTCAAAAGCCAAGCTACAGACCCATTACTTTCGCAATTTTTATATCTCAGGTAGTAATTACCTCTACCCAAACAATTTTTTAGGAAAATGTACAAATCTTAATGAGAAACAGGTAACAGGTGAAATGA
>QLNU02015248.1:31064-64648 GCA_006491805.2 Dysdera silvatica | reverse complement strand
GATTCTATTGGAGGCCTCCCATTGGTTCCCACCGGGTTTTTCCATTCTGCGGGACTACTCTGATGACGGTTTTTTTCCAGAAATTTCAAGTATAAAAAGAGACAGAAACATAACATCGTCATTACTCCTGATGAAGGACTGCTGCTGACGCGTCCGAAAGCTTGGGTGATCTTTTTCATTGCTATTTTACCAGTGTTTAACCTTTTTATGTCATTTTTTTTACCTTTCATCAAAATTATTCTAAAAATGTATAAAAACTCCCTCTATATATACACACAGTGTGTTCAATTGAAAAGGTAACATCCTTTTATAGGAGTTGAGTAGACATTTGAAAAAAATTGCTTATTATGTATTGAGTGTATATATATACACACACATTATGTAGCATGTGGGTGTTATGAATTTCAATGATTTGAATTTGTCTATTTTGCATATTTAGGAATTTTGACAGAGGCTTGTATCTGTGGATTTTGAAGTAAGTTTAAAGAAAAACACATTCTTTGTCCATGTTTTTTTAATTTCATGTGAGATAAATGCATGATGGTTCTAAATTGTCAAGACGTCTGTAGCCTATATTTTTGAAATTGGAAATACAATTAAACTGCTTGCAAAAGATAAAAATGTCACTCAAAAAGTTTCGTTCGGCAATGCTGTACTTGTCGATGTCTGAGAGTGTATGATGATGTCATGTTTTAAAATGAGAACTGTTGAAGAGTGAACTGTTAAAGCGAACACTTCGATGTTTCAAAACTAACATCAGTTATCACAAAGCAATGTGGTGTAATAAAATGCAGCGTGGGAAATACCTACCTTCAATTATTTCTGTACCATGTTAGTATTGTTCAGCACCATGAGGGATCAAGAAGATCCAGTATTTTACATTAAGGTATTGATTATATCCATGAAAGGTCTCATTTTATGGTGCAAAATTATCAAAGGTCATGCTTTGCCGAGACCAGCAATTTTCCAAGGGATCTGAAAACAACAAACCCTTATTACAGTGAGTGAGTGAGTCTGTAAGTGTTTTTCACTACTGGGAGTCAACCTGGTTTAGTGGTATGTAGAGATGTGAATGGGAAAATTTTTCGGTCTGAAAATTTTAAAAATGCGTTTTTCTTTTAAAAAAGATGTCGTTACTCCTCCCTTTCTCTCACTCTGTGTATACTTATGTAGTTTTAAAAAAAAATTTAACACCCATATATAAATATGCTCAAAGTGGAGCTATTTTTGTTTAGGAGAGAAAAAGAGACGCTTTCCCCATCCTGGATTCGAACCAGGGTCTCTCCTTTGAGTCCGGATTGTCATGACCACTGGACAAATGAGGATAGTAACAACCCTCTCTCTCTCTCTCTCTTTCTCCGTATATAAGGATGTAAGATATTATTACCCTTCTCAGGGATAACACAATTGCCAAATAATGGTCAACACACAAAGCCACCTGGTCGAGTTTTCGTGGGGGAATTTATTTTACAATATTTTTCCACACCCATGTATAAATATGCTCAAACTATAGCTATTTTTGTTTAGGAGAAAGATATACACCGACCCCATCCTGGATTCGAACCAGGGTCCCTCCGTTGAATCTGGAGTGTCTTGACGGCTAGACAAACAAGGGCAGGAAAAATGCTTTTTCTCTCCATATATAAGGATGTAAGATAGTATTACCCTTCACAAGGATAACACAATTGTCAAACAATGGTAAACACACAAAGTCTAGCGGTCCAAGACACTCCGGGCTAAACGGAGGGACCCTGGTTCGAATCCAGGATGAGGACGGCGTCTCCTTTTCTCCTAAATTAAAATAGCTATAGTTTGAGCATATTTATCCATGGATGTTGAAATTATTGTATAATAAATTCCCCCACGAAAACTCTAAAAAATATTCACACAGGGGCTTTGTTTGTTGACCATTATTTGGCAATTGTGTTATCCCTGAGAAGGGTAATAGCATTTTACATAGTTTAAAAAAGTTTAAACATAAAAACCCATATTTGATACATATGTTAAAAATGTTGTTGGTCATTCATAGCATAATTGTAATTCCTCCCGCTCTTGACTACATAAAATGTAATCCTTTGCGAACATTAGTTTTTCTTTTCCCATCCTATTAAAATATACCTCACATTTTCACTAAATCATTTTAAATTTCATCAAATATTTAAAGTTACCAAACATTTTCAGCTGAAACCTCCCTCTTTTTTTGTGGGCTTACACCCACTTAATACTTTGATAAAATACTGGCACCTAGGTATATGAATCTAAAAAAGCAGCTCGATTATATTTTTTCTGTAATAATTTTAGGACTTCACATTTCTTAGTTTTCAGTTTTATTTATATGTTTAGTGCAATATGATATTTTAGTATTCGTTAAACTAACATTTCTAAAATTGCCAAATGTAAGTTATCTGTGTCTGTACCATATGAACTATCAACCCCTGACTCTTTGATTAAACTGTTGCATAGTAAGTAGCACATTAAAGTAACAGTTACTAAGGAGTAACAATAATGAGTTTAACCGATGTTATTCCAAAATTTTCTGTGGACTGAGATTTCTTTCTGAGAGGGTGAAAATGGGGCCAGTGATCACAGTTTTTGTAGTGATATAGCATATAAAACAAACATTATTACAATATTGCATTTGTACTAGATATGCAGTGATTACAATGCTGGAAAATTTTCCATTTCAAAGTTCTCCACAAAACTCGCATCACTAGTGGTATGCTAGATGAATTCTTTACAGCTCCCCCAGATCAAATCTTTCAAGGGAAAGTTCAGGTACCCTCTTCTGACTAAATATATTCCTTTCCTTTTGATATTTGCACATGCTAATTCAGATGTAGAAAGACGTTTTTCTCTAAACAATGCTATCTACCAAATACATATCTACCAAAGGCTTGAAAAAACATTGAGCTCACAGAAAATGGGAAATCCTGAATATTTAGGACTGTAATAACATGTTATAAATTATTATTTGTGTAAGCTATATATTTTCAAAAGAAGAATAAAAGAGTGGGGGCATATATACATGCAATTCATTGCCAGTAACAAACATAAAATCATCTTGTGTTAACTGATTTTTGTGCTAATAAAAGTGAACTAGACCTATCTTTTAAATGTACTATTATACTGGTAAACATTCTTTGTGTGTGGAATGTGGGAGGGTCCCCGTGTGGCTTTAAGTAAAAAAGTATGTACTAGTAATTTTATTTGTCAACGTTACAAATTTCCTGCGTTTTTCCTTAAAATTTTTCTACTTTTTTAATAGGTTGGAACCCTGCACTAGGCATATCATGTTCATAAAATTGTTTGAATGAGGCACTACTTTGAATACTTTTTTATTCTTGTCATAGTCACACTCTTAATTTGATAAATTGTAGACCTAAGGCAATGTAGGTCATAGAAAGTTCAGTGGAGCCAGTCAAGGTAGACAAGTTTAGTACCAATAGTCTATAAGGGATAGTAAGACAATATAACCAGCTGTTCATGACAGACATTACTAGGGAGAGTTTGCTTAAATGCAGGCAGAATGAATAATAAAATCGAAAAAAGATTGGCTTAAAAAATCAAAGACCTGCAAAGTTTAAAAGGATAGAGGAGTTGGGGGAAACAAGGGGTTTTGGGATTTTTAGCATTGCACAAGTGATCAGAATATGATACCGAAAGCAATGTTATGGGCTTTTGGAGTTTCAACATTGCCCAAATAAATGGTATGAGAGTGTAATAAGAAGAGTGAGTAGAAAATGTATATAGAGGTCTTGCTGCATTCCCCATAAATCACTTTTTTATTATCTAGCACAGGGGTCGGCAACTTAAAGCATGCGGGTGAATTTGTAGTGGCACATGGAGTGATTTAAAAAAATTCAAGTATGATTATTAAAAATTTAAAAAATATTTTGTTTTTAGGCAAAATCCATTCCTGTTTTCACACCTTTTAAAGAGCAATATTGTTAGATATCAAACCAAACTTCATTCAGCCGGATAAAATTATTTACATGAGGTGATAATGATTTACTGTTTATTACTTCCTTTGTCTAGGCCGCACAGGATAAAGACTTGGGAGTCTGAGAAAGCTCCTGCTACCCAGAATTGGATGTAATTAGTGGAAGGAGAAGTAATAAATAAAGTTAAAATAACAAAGCTAGTTAATTAGTATAGATATGGAAGGTATAAATTAAGAAAAAAGTGGCAATAACAATTATGTCTCCAATAGGGCAATATTGGGCAAAGGAATAACTAGATATAAGTGAGTTAGGAAGATGATTTCACACCCTAGTGCCAAAGCAACAGATGCACAAGAGTTCAAGTTTCATCTGTGAGTACTCTGGTATTAGATTAAGATTTCTTGGGGCCAGCCCTGTGGTGGTGCAGTGTGGTAAAGTGTTCGCCTAGCACACCATTAACTTGGGTTCAACTCCCAACGGTGAAAAGAACACTTACTCAGAGATCTCATATAGATTGTACTGCTCACTGTAGTCCAGGGTTTGCTTCCCTAAGCCTTAAGAGGTTTGGATTCCTTAGAAAATTGTAGATCCTGACACAGCATGACCGTTGTAGTCCTTGAGCTTTAAAACAACAAACAAACATAAGATTTCTTGTAAAGTTGGTATGATCGAGGAAGTGTAATAATATGGTGGCAGAATGAATGCATTTTCATATGGTGTTAAACATGAAGATGGAAATTCGTAGATGATTAATTTTTTGATAAACAATATCTAATGATCATGAGTTATTTCAGTGGTTCTAAATGCGTTTGATAATTTAGGAGGTGATGGTACCTTTTTTTAAGTCTGGTAAGCCTAATGAGATTAAATGTGGAAGTGTTTCTCCAGATAATAGTAAAGAAAAGGGAAAAACCATAGAATAGTAAAGTTCAAAAACAATCGAGACTTATACAGGAGGTGACGTTTTGAATCGCTCCAATATTTCTACTAATTTTGGTACTGGTATTGTTAATGTGAATATTCCATTTAAGGTTGGATTGAAGAGTTACACTGAAAAAGTTTATATTTTGTGAGAATAAAACCATTGTATTATTTATACTGATATTAAAATGGCTATGGTCCTCCTTTTTTGTAAAAAGAAGGCAGCTAGTCTTTGAGGTATTAAGTGTTAAATAGTTACTCTAAATGAGTTAGTAAAGTATTTAACATTAGCAATAACCAAAGAGATTAGAGTTACAGTATGAGATTAGAGTTAGATTAGACCAAAGAGATTAGATTTCAGTACTTTTGAAAAAGATTCTAGTATTGTCAGCAGAACAGACAAGTTTATAAGGTGTTGGTAGATGGAAGATACCATTAATGTAGAAGTTAAATAATAGGGGCCCCAGATAGATACATCCATTTGGGACCCTGCAAAGTGTATGATGTAGTGCAGAGCAGCAGCCACTTATATGCACACATTGTTCTCTTTTTGTTAAGCAATTTCTGAGAAGCATGTTGAGGAGGCCACAGTCTCCGATATTTGTGGAAAAAGTGTACAAAACCACAGACTTGTTGTCGGACTGACTGACTTCTCAAACCTTGAATGATTCTTAATTCAGTTTCCATCCAAAACTTCATTTTCTCCCCATCTCAACCTTCCCACTATCACTTACGTTTGTTCGTCATCAGATGAGTGTTATGAGTGATTAATATTGGCAAAACGTCAGCCACGATAAAATCAATATGCATTGTTTTCAAAACCTATGAACTAGAAAAATATGGTTTCATGTAGCAAAAGAGTAGTGGAAATTTGCACTTTGTATTGGCATGTATATAGTAAATCATACATCAAATGCATGAGGACATTTTCAAGAAAATGCTTTATTTGGTGCAAAATGACACTTGCTATCCTGGGCCCCATAAAATCCAACCAACTGATCATTTTATTAAAAGCAGTTCTTTTAACCTTTAGGTAACGGCATGTACGAGGAGTGAATTCGCCTACCGCATAAATGAAATACTCTGAATGCTTTCCCCCACCCCTTGTACTTTTTCTTGGGTCAACGTCACGACGTGGGGTCATTTTCAAAATTTAGCAAAATGATTGCTGATAACTCTGCTTTTCAAAGCCTCTTTATTCCCTAAAATTCCTTCTATTCTTTATGCCGATTTGGAATCCGCCCTCTCCCCCCCCCCCTGCAGCTAACACACGGATCTTACAATAATGGGTCTTTGTAAATTTATGCGACTGAGGGGGGAAAGCAGTGTATGGTATATATATGTCCCATGAGCCGTGAATTTTGGGTGATAATTTCATGGGACAAACCCTATCCCACCTCACCAAAAGGTTAATGAACTGGGAACATATCAAAAGATATACTTGATGTGTATTAATAAGTGGATGGCAATGAAGAAGAGGCATAATTTGATGAGTGTAAGATATTATTACCCTTCACAGGGATAACACAATTGCCAAATATGGTCAACACAAGAAAGCCTCCGGGGCGAGATTTTTGTGAGTTTTCGTGGGGGAATTTATTATACAATAATTTTTGCCACCCACGTATTAATTAGCTCAAACTAGAGCTTTTTTATATTTGGAGAAAAAGAGGCGCCGTCCTCATCCTGGATTCGAACCAGGGTCCCCGCATTGAGCCCTTGGTGTCTTGACCAAATAGACGAATGAGGATAAGAACAAACGCATTTTTCTCCGTATATTAGGATGTAAGATATTATTACCCTTCACAGGGATAACACAATTGCCAAATAATGGTCAACACAGAAAAGCCTCCGGGGCGAGATTTTTGTGAGTTTTTCGTGGGGGAATTTATTATACAATAATTTTTGCCACCCACGTACATATAGCTCAAACTAGAGATTTATTCGTTTTGGAGAAAAAGAGGTGCCAAATTAGTTTTCTCCAAATATAAAAAAGCTCTAGTTTGAGCTACTTAAACGTGGGTGGCAAAATTGTAACCGAAAAACTTACAAAAATCTCGCTCAATGCCTTTCTGTGACCATTGTTATTGTGTGGGTATAAATATCTTACATCCTAATACAGAAAAATGTGTTTGTTCTAGTCCTCATTAGTTGGATGACACCCCTTCTCCAAATAAAAAAGCTCTAGTTTGAGCTACTTAAACATGGGCGGCAAAAAAAAAAAAAGTAGAATTTGATGGGTAGTACGCAGGATGAATCTGCAGTATTACTTTGGTACTGCACGTAAAACTGTTGCTAATCCCTGATCCAGCAAAATTATGTAAAATAAACAATGGATAAGACAATCAGTGTCAGTCATCAAGAATGCTATTTAAAAACGCTGTTGAAAACCTGCACATAAGTTCTGTATAGTCATATAGTTAGAGCTGTTATTTTTATAACCATGAATAAAATTTGTATTTTTCTATAACTTGGAGGATAGATCTGGGAACTTGAATTTAACTCTAGATTTTACCTCTCGGTTTTGATACTAACCTCTAAGAATGTAAATAATTGTGTGTGTATATGTATTTCGATTTTTAACCTAATTTTTCTAGGTATATATATTTGCCAATAATGAAGACACATCGTAACTTTGGTCGAAAATTGTGTGCCTTGGCTGTTTGTTTTCTATTCATTTCACTTTGGCATGGAATTAGTGATGTCATTTGTATATGGGCTGCATTAAGTTTTTTTGGTGTGGCTGTTGAAATGTCCACATCGTTTATCTTAGCTACCAGATTCGATCAAGTACATGGAGTAAGTGTTATTTGCTGGAAAGCAAAAGGATCCAGAATTTTAATTTTTCACTTGTTTCACTGTAAATACTTGAATAAGAGGCATTGGAAGTAGAATAATTACGTTAGCGGAAAAGTTATTGTCCTTTATTTTAAATTCGTATATTGTTTCCTTAATCTATATTAACATTTCAATTAATTGTTAGAGAAAATTGTAAATGTGTGAACAAAACAAGAAAAAAAATCTAAAGACCAAAGTTGTTTTTGTGCAACTAAGAAATACCTAGAACACACAACTGAGTTAACACTTTTTTCGACTAGTTTTTCTTAAGTTATGCAAAATTAGTACTGCTTTATACATGTCAAATATGGAGAGTATTTTGACCAAATTAGTAATAAACAAAATGCGAGTTTTAATTCATAATCTGTCTCGATACAATGCTATATACGAGGTGTGATCAAAAAGTAACAGGACTGGTGCTCAACGCTTAAGGAAAATGCACGCAGAGTGAAGACGCTCGACGGATATTGACCGTGAACTCTCCCACGCATGCGTCGAAAGTCACAACGTCATAGCTCCCACCACTTCTTTACAGTAGAGTTTTGAACAAACGTCATTACTGTGTTGTCGTCGCATTCATTATGGCAGAGAAAGTTGAACAAAGAATCTGAATCAAATTTTGCCAAAAGCTTGGCACCACCTGTGCTGAGACATATGTAATGTTCGAGAAAGTTTATGGGAAAAGAGAGAATGAGCTGCACAATGGTTTATGAGTGGTTCAAAGGTTTCCAAGATGGTCGTGAAATGGATGAACGTCTAGGAAAAAGTCGTTTGAAAGTGATAAACATCTGGGGAGGCCCTCAACCAGTAAAACTGATCAAAACATCCAACATGTGCATTCAGCTGTGCGGGAAAATCGTCGAATCATTATTCGTGAGTTATCTGAAGAGTACCACATTAGCTACGATTCAGTTCAATTTATTCTGACTCAAGATTTGGGTATGAGATATGTGTCTGCCAAGTTTGTGCCAAAACTGCTCTCTGCAGACCGACAAGAAGATTGGCTTTCATCGAGCTCATGCTCCTTGAATGGCCAAGCATTAAATTCCTCACGTCCTACATTCACCGTATTCTGCAAAATAGGAGAGTTACTTCTGTATTCAGTTCAAGCATATTTTAGCGGTGTTTTTCTTTGTAATGTTGTGAAATGTCATTATAACAATGTAATATAACAACAAACAAATGTCAATATAACAATTTCATTTTTCACACTAACCTTAGGTAAATAAAAGTTTTTGATCAACATCTCGAGTATACTCGAGGTTTTATTAAAGGAAGATTTTAGACTTGCATATATCATAGTTTTGTCCCTAAGTGATTGTTAGAATTTAGCAATAAAAAAATTAGATGAAAATTGAAACACTCTTTCTGAAATAATCCGTATGTTAAGGGGTTTAACAGGATTGGAATAATACTTAAATAACTTTAGTAACTTTAAATTTTAATAACTAACCCACGTGGTTCTGCTTTATGACTGTCAAGTCGCATCGTTATATCCGAAGCCAATTTCCATAATTAGAATTTACCTAGACTTTGAAATCACCATCGTTATAGAAGATTTTGTTGTTATAACCGATATTTAGTATGGAGTAGAATAGCAAACCAAACTTCTTGTAAAAATTCCATTGTTATATGCGGTTGGTCGTTATAACCAGCATCGTTATAAATGATTTTCACTCTAGAAGACAAAACTTAACTGTTCAAAATATCGGGACATGCGCATTGAGATATAGTTTTCTCTACTTCTAATATAAATCTGCAATATAATCGTTTTCTGGAAATTCTAACTTCCTTTTATGAAATGTCTTTTCCCTTCTGACCCGGTGAACTCAAAGAAAAAAACAGTGCATGCCATGGATTTCACAAAGTTTCCTTCGGAAAATTAAATTCAGAAACCGGCTTTTAAAAAGATTCTTGACACCTCGCTGTTTAACAGATCTCGGGGAATTTAAATCTTATAGGAAGTCACTTTCAAAGAATCATAAAAGAGCGAAATCACAATATTATTTTGATTTATTTAATAACATTAACTTACGCCAAATTTGGTATTATTTCAATAAACTTTCTTATGCATCTCGTACTGGTGGACATTTTTTATCAAAAATTAATTATTGGGGACGAACGTTTTCTTGTTCTTAAAGTATTACTAATGCCTTTTCTGATTATCTACAGAACCATTCTTTGGAGTTATTGAATTCTCTTCATTCTATTTGAGTGGACTTGTCAAACTTTCTTTGGCTTTCCCCTGGTGTAGATCATTCTTTTGTGATGGAACCTATTGACCGTGTTGAACTTCTGGGGTGTACTTGCCTCTCTGAACGTTATACATTCGTGTGGATTTGACAGGATATCTCCTTAAACTATTGTGGTGGCGATGGATCTTCTAGTTGATCCTATTTTAATTTTATTTAATAATTGTTTTGAACAAGGTATTGTTCCAGACTTACTGAAAATTACTCGTATTACAATGATTTATAAAAAGAGGCGATCGAAGCAATCTCAATGTTATCTGTTTTTGCAAAAGGTTTTGAATCATTGAGTAACACTAGACTGATTGAATTTCCTGAACATTTTAATATGTTACATCCTAATCAATTTGTTTTTCGAACTGGTAGTTCTGTTGAGACTGTGCTTTTACATGCCTATAATATTATTTCCTCTGCACTTGGTAACCGCCTGTTTACTATTGGAATCTTCTTAGATATAACTAAAGCTTTTGATTCCGTTTCTCATGATATTTTACTTGAAAAACTTAAATATATTGGTATTCGTGGTGTTACTCATTCTCTCTTTTCATCTTTCCTTCAAAATCGAAGACAGTTTGTTGCAATGACTGGTGGTGCCTCTGAACTTTCCTTGGTCAATATTGGTATTGATCAGGGTTCTCCTTTAGGTCCTACACTATTCTTCATTTACATTAATGATTTACTATCCCTTCCATGTATTCCTTCCACAATCTTCCTTGCAGATGCTACTTCTATTTTTTTTTTTTTTTTTGTTGGTGACCGTTTGAAAGATCTGGTTGTTATTGCTAATAATGTGCTCAATGAATTGAATGATTTGTTTCTAGCTAATAAACTTATTATTAATACACCCAAATCATCAGCTGTGGTTTTCGCAATATCAAAACATGACATTTTTCCAATTTTACATGTTATTTGTGGAGGTATTGTAATCAAATTTTGTGATGAGGTGAAATTCTTGGGTATAGCTTTCATAGCAGATCTGTGCTGGTACCGCAAATAAGAAAATGTTTGCTTAAGAGTCGCAAAAAACATTGGAGTAATGACGTGATTTAGGACTTCTCTTCCATCTAGGATTCTTCTGATGCTCTACCATTCATTAGTGGCCTCATTATTCAATTTTGTTTTTTGATCTTTGCTCTTTCTACAAGTACAAACACAGTTAGATTATCACGACTTCAAAATAGATTTTTTACAATTTTCTTTCCAAATCGATTTAATCGATCTGATCCTTTGACATTTTACTCATCTTTTAATATCATTCCAGTAACTTCACTATATTGCTATTTAATGTCCATTCTAATGTTAAAAGAATTAATTTCAATTATTTGGGGGATTTCATACCTTTATTTCCATTTATTTCGCTATATGATCTTCGATCTATATCTGTGTTTAAGATACACATGTTCGTACCAATATTGGTTGAACCTCTTTGAACTATATTGGTCCAAAAATTTGGAATTATATCGGTCATAACCTCCCTTACATTCATTCCCTTTCAGAATTTAAGCGCATGGTTCGAGAGATGTTTTCCGCGAATTTGTCTTCCCCTTGTTGATGTTCAGCCATTTCTCTTTTTGCTGTTTTTTATTTATTGAAATTACACATTTATTTGCTTATGAATAGCATTGTGGGTGTGTTGACAGGTCAGTTATGTGTAAGTGGGACACTGGACTAGTCAGATCAGTCAAACTGGTCTTTTCCAGTACCCCCAATATCTGTATACAATTGTTCCTTCATTTTTATTTTTAGATAATTTTGCATTAAGATAAATATAGGACGTTAATTAACTAAACGTTTTATGATTTACTGGTTATAACGTGTTCTACATTGATGTACATATTCATTCATTCATTGATTGATAATAAAATTGTTACTGTAGAATGCATATGATTTTGTGTATATATTGAATATTTCTACTCAGTAGTTAATAATAAACCTATTTGTTTTAAAATGCTGGAATTATGATTTCAAGTAAGTTAAAAAATATTTAAGTGCATATAAATGCATATTTTGAGGTTTTGGTGCATATAATCCAGGCTCTAGTATAAACAGTGACCTCCGTCTTGCAGTGGATTGAATGCAGTTGTTGATATACAGAGTGATCCTGAACTCTACCAACAAAATAAGATGGGTGGTAAAGGCATCAAGTAAGCCATATTTGGCTAAATCTCCATGTCCACAAATGTGCCAGTAGGCTGTAGAATGAAACTACTGTTTACGTCTATGATGATGTTACGTAGGCAATTGCAGCAGTAAAAAAAAAATAAATAAATAAATAAATAAATTCATAAATGAAGTAATTGACCTAGTAATACAGCAGAGGCAAAAAATCTGAAATTTCCTTTTCTGATCCTGATTTATGTTACCATGTGGTGAAAATAGGCATAAAACTGTTTTTTTTTTTTTTTTACCACACTGGAAAAGAGTTGAGATTTGCGAAGTACGTGCAACAGATGTGAACATGAAAACGTTTTTTCTTCAGTGACTTTTTCTCTAAAATTAGCTATTAGGGCACTACAGTGAATGTAGAGTTTCCATTAACTCAGTTCAAGGTTTCTACAAATGGCTACATGGTTCCCACAGTCCTTGAAAAGTCCTCGAATTTTTTTTTTGCTAAGTCAGGGCCCTTGAAAACTGTCAAAAATGTGGTCGGTCCTTGAAAAGTCTTGGAATTTCTCTCAAAGCCTGTTTTTAAGTTTTGGCAAAAGAAATTAAAAAAGGGCGTTTCTCCGTATTTTCTGAACAAAGCTAGTAGTACTTTGGACATGCTGCTTTCCTCCCCCGCATGTTGAGTTCGGCTGATAAAGTGGATGCATAAGAGGTAGCTTTTGCTTGGCAGTGTGCCAAGTTGAAAAGGAGCAACATAATTAAACACTCTAATTTCAGTGTTATGCTTATAATGTCTTGCATTTTTAATCATGTATTGCGATTGACAATGTAAGATCCTTGAAAATTCCTTGAATTTCAGCAAGACAATAGAGTAAGAGCCATGGGCTACAATGTGTCATTTCCAGAACTTTTAAAATTATATAATGTCAGTGGACATTGGGCTCTCTGGCGACTTTCTAAAATCAGTTAAGTTTAATATTACATTCGCTGGAAATCACAATATGACAGTTACATTTTCAAAAAAAAAAAAAAAATTAAATGATCCAGATGGCTGTAGTTTTTATTGGTATATATTTAGAAAAGAAGAAATATTCTCCAAAAGACAAGGTGGTGGGAGCTTACTTATGGTGTGGGCAGGATTTGGAAACAATGGGAAAAACAGCAATGTATATAGCCTTCCCATCTGGTCCTATGAATACAAAAAACGTGCGTAAAAGGCAGCCATTTTCACATATATTTTGCATGCATTAAAAATTTGTCCAACACCCTCAGTACGTACTCATGAGCTCACTGTCCTTAAATCGATTGCCGTCAATAAAGGCTATAACCCTAATATTATTGATCTTGCTGTCCAAAAATTTTCAAAACCTCTTCCACGTACCAGACTTTCTTACACATCCAATTCTGAATTCTCCGGAACCATTGTTTTTCCTTTTTTTTTTTCAAAAATCAGCTTCTCTCCAAAATTCTTAAAAAGGCAAACTTCAGAGTAATCTTTTCCCCATATAATAAAATTTATATCTCTAAGCTTAAGGACGGCATCCCAATTTTTAAGTGGTGGGGTGTTTACCAAATCTACTGTAAATGTAACTTCTCCTACATCGGCCTGAGGAAACAAGCCCTTCAGCATAGACTAAAGGGACATTCTAAGTACGTAGAGAATGCAGAGTTCCACTAGTCCTTCATTACTGGTCACATGACTTCAAATTCAACCAACCCATAATTATCTGTCAACCAAGATCGATACGTGAATTAGATATTTTAGAAGCATTCCATATCAATAAGAATTCTTCTATCATAGTCAATGAACCAAAATCTACTCCCACTTTCGGTCAAGCTTGGAAACGTTTAATAAAATTTTCACATTAATTATTCATCCACAACTGGCAACATAATAGTCACGCAATAACATCATCTCCAGTTTTCTAATATTTATTTTTTCATTTTGTATTTCTGATGAAGGACGGCCAAGTCCGTCAGAAACGTACGTTGAAATAAAAACCGTTTTAACAACCTTACTTACACTTACAAAGCACCCTTTAGATGCTCATATATTCCATGCCTGATCATGTGTTCCACATCGTTAAGAACTTGGGTGGCTATACAGGGTATGAAGTATAAATGGTCATAGTTTTATATAACAGTAAAAATGGGATTTTTTTTAAAATTATTTCTCAAATTTTGTGCTGTTAGTTGATTTTTTTTTTTATTTGTAAGCCTTTAGAAAACACATTTTCAATAAAATGTGTATTTTTACAGAATTTGTCATTGTTTATTGATTTATTTCTAAAAACATATAGTGATTGTATCATGAAATGCAATGTATTCCATAATGCAATTCGTTTCTTAATTTATATTTTCAGATTTTTAATTTATCCTCAATTATTTTCCATTTGATTAGGGATTCCTGTTTTTACACGAACGAAGTTTGAATGCATTAGTTTCTACTCCTCTGTTTATGATGATGTGCATTTCGAATGTGTTTTTTTTATCTAACGTGCAGGTTGGGACTCTCGTTTTTAAACGAATATTATTAGGTGAGTAAAATGTTTTTGTAAGTAAGCTATACATTACAACAAAAGACATTGACTGTGTTGTCAAAGAATGAAACATTTATAAACATTCGGCAGTTTCCTTAAACAGAACATTTTTGTAGCCATTTAATATGATATAAAGAATTTGAAGGTATTGAATTGATATCAAGAACTAAGGGGTATCACATTTAATTAAAGACATAAATTCATAAAAGTAGAGAGACATTTAAAATTATAATTTTAAACTATTTTTATGAATGCAGTTCTTTTGATTTCAATTTATACAGTGTTGCCGTTTGCTTCATATTATTTTAATTTATTTACTCTGATACTGTGCAGTGGTATAGAGGTAGGGCATGGTCTACCATGTGGGAAATCAAGGTTTAAATACCATTGGTGCTATATAGCCCTAGCTGTTTTTCTACAGATGTGTATTCCTAGGTTTAATGCCCTAGAAAATAAGTTTGGCAAATTGTAGGTCCTAGTGCAGCATGTTCTTAGTTGTCATTGCATCATAAAATACAGACAAATATACACTTTCAGTATATCAGTAAAAAGTTGAATGTTTTGAAATACATTTTTTCTTAGTCAAAGCAAGGGTTTCCCTTTCTAACTTATGTCTCTGAAACCAAGATAATTTTCTCAATAATGGGACAGAATCTCGTGGCCGAAATATGGAACGGAAAAATTTATCGATTAATAGGGTTTTTTTTAATGTTTTATTTTGACAATTTTTAATTTACAGTAGTTGTCATTACGTGACATAGTTTAAATTAAAGAATATTACATTTTAAATAACACAAAGGAAAGAAAAAAACATTTTAAACTTCCAACTCTAAATTATGGACACCACCACAAAGATAATCATGTACTGTTAGAGTAGCGTTGTCTTCAATAATAGCAGAAACAGATCCAGAGAGGGATTTTATTTGTGGGGGAGGGGATACAAAATACTATAGGACTCGCATATAAGGAGCCAGCATTTAGCGTGATTCTGGATATAGTGAGGAAACTGGATTTCGTTTGGTATAAGGATTATGCACTATACAATTTAACCACTTATAACAAACAAGTCTTTTTTTTTTACCCCAGATTTAACGAGAAATTGAAAAAACAAATAGAAAATAAAATTTCTGTGAAAATTCTGTGCTTATAAGCAGTTGGTTGTTGTAATTGTCACTCGTTATAACCGATTGCCACGGAATGTTTTGGGATTTAGGGGGGAATTTCATGGATCCACCACTGATAATAGTCAAAACAAATAACTCAATAGAAGGTTGGTATTGTTATTTTAGCGTTTTAACAGGAGCGCAGTATCCATCTTTTTAGAACTTTTTAGAGTTTTTTAAGAAGGAAAAGTGTTTGAATGAAGATAAAATACAATAAGCCATCACTGAAAAAGGACCTAGACAAATAAATAGCGAGACACTGCAAACAGAATAATGTCTCTTGCTGAGGACTATGCTAAGTGATCAATTCAGGGTTACCTTTGTGGTATTGTCCACAATCTGGTCGCAAGTTTAAAATGTTTTCACTTCTTTTCTTTGTGTAATTAAAATGCAATATTCTTTAATTTAAACACTGTCATGATGACAGCTATTGTAAATTGAATGTTTCAAATGAAAACACTAAAGAATTGAAAAAAAATTTTTTTTTCCGCTCGATGTTATGTCTATGCAAGTTTTTGTTTGCAAGATTTTGACTCCAAAGCATTTTCTCAGTTCCATTTCTTTGAAAGGAATTATGCTACTTTAAATACTGACTACAAACACTGTGTGGATAGAATTTGAAATGAACATTAGATTTTCGTAATATGTTCATTGCATGACTGACAGATGTTTATTAAATTAATATATTAACCCCCTGACTATCACTCTCCTGTATAGTATTGATTTATTGTAGCGTTATTTTCAAATTTTGTTTGTAATTTTAATTTTAATAAAAGTCTTTCTAATATACAACAGGTAAAATTTCTTGAGCAAGAGTCATTGCAATAAGCATTAAATCATCCAATAAGGTTATTTCATAAAATCAATAAATACATTTTTTGTGCATCAAAATTCCATATTTTGTTTACTATTACATAATTTGCATGTGCTTATAAGATTAAATCGTGTGATACATCTTTCAAAGTGCTTCAATTATGTTCTTTCACATTTTTTTAGGTGGCATAGTTCCATTGATTCCTGCAGCTGTCATTATGTATTTTGGATGCCATGTTTCTCTCCTAGTAAAAAAAAAGGAGGAAAATACTCTGTGATATCAGAATTGAGCAATCAATTATGGAACTGATTTTTTAATGGATATGATTAAGTAAAAGCAGAAAATATTTTTATGTGATTATCTTCATCTAACACAACAAGCCATTATCATCAGATCTCCCTGCTTAAAAAATACCCAATAAAATATTTTATGGCATAAAATATGTATATTAAACTCTGTATTTCACAAATATTTATATTTTGCTAAATGTGGTTTAAATTGGAAAAAAGTGTAACAGTCACATGCCATGAATATAAAAGATATGCTCCCTAATTGAATGAAAAGAAAATTTTAAAGGGAGAAAAGTTCAGAATATGAAATTTAATATTTGTCATACCTCCCCTTACTTAAATGCCATGCTTTTATTTATCAAAGTATCCATTTAATGAGCTTTTTATAGTAACTCAGGAATTCCATTATTGCTTTCCTGTATTGGTTGACATAATTTGGCTTCATTTGTATTATGGCGGGTTCTTTTTAAAAAATTTCCTAGTTTTTTGTTGTTTTTTTATTCTATTATTACTCAGATTATTTGTTAGATATGTTATGGCTTTCATTAATCTACTTTCATTGTTCTGAGACTAGTTTTTGATTCACCTGTTATGATGACGGAATGCATTGTTGTCATGAAAGTTCAGAGCATTATAATATCCAAACCATTTTCTGATGCTGAGTTTTCCAAAATCCCCATGTGCACTTCCGAAAAATTGCAGTACCCAATGTGAAGCACTATTTCTTTTGAATGTATTTTCTGCCATGTAATTACAAATAATAAATGAGAAAGAAATTCCTTTGTCAGTGGAATCTCATTAGTTTTTTTGCATATACATTTTCCATTATCACATGTCAGATCAAATTCATAAGTGGAAATGACTTAGTTGTCAAATAATTTTTAATGCATGTCATGGCACATAACTCAAACTATGGAATAACCTTTGCTCTCCTTTTGCCATAAAAAACAACTGTTACATGTCACTAAACTAGCCATTTTCTGTGTTTTCAAATATGGTTTTGTTTTCATTTTGCGGCAATGAAACTTTTAGATTACCAGCTGGTTTTATACTGTGCTGTCACTTTTTCAAAGTTTTCAATTTCCAAAAATATTGCATGTGTAGAGATATGTTAACATTTGCATAGTATAGAAATCTGTCTTCCAGAAGCAAGTGGATAACTATGTGTTTTCCAACTGACAATGTGATCCACTATGTTATTCCAAGAAAGAATAATTTCATTACATAAATTTACATTAAATTTGTAGTAAAAAAATCATCTTTTCATTGGTAACGTGTTCGCCTGTTGTGTGGGTATCCCAGGTTCGGCTCCCAACTTTGGAAAAAAACAAAAAACAACAACACCAAGCTTACTGATTGCTCATCATAATCCAGGGGTTGGTTCCTTAAAGCCTCTAAGAGGTTTGGATTCCTCGGAAAACTAGGACTTGGCTCAGCATCACCCTTGCTAGCTCAAGCATTAATTAAAAACCACAAATTTTGCTCTTATTGTTACCTGTGATATGAGAATGACACATACATTTAAAAATTAACATGCTAAAACCCAAAAATTTAGTTATTTTCATCTGCAGGTATTATAGCAATAAATTATCAAGTATTTTCTGTGAGTTGTAGATATCATGGCCCTTTAAAGAATTTAAGCTGTTCATTTTTGAGAATTTTATTGAAAAATAAATTGCATAATAGGATTCCAAGGAATATTCCAAATTGTCATCTGTTTTGCTCTTAGAAACAATTTCTTTGTATGAAGTAATGTTCATAATGAGCACAAAGTTTGTACAGCTTCAGAGATCATTAATATTTAACTGCAGTAAAACCTGTCCATCTCCTATCTTGTGTGAATGAGAAAACAATTCAATATGCATATAGAGAGAGAGAGAGAGAGAGAGAGGTTCCTACATACAATGTTTACAAGTTTGGGTATGGAGATATGTTATTAATACATAAGTACCGGTGTAATTAAACAAAATTTGACATACCTTTAAAAAAAGGTCTGTTAATACAGGGTCTTTCAGATGAAACACCCTGATAACAAAAACTCATAATTAATTTTATTTTCAACTCATGAGCAAAACAAGTATTGTTTTCGAAAGAAAATAGTTCAAAATTTTTTACGCAATATGTTTGATATGTCCACCACATCTGTTCAACACTTCCTGTACTCGAATGCACATATTGTCAAAAACTTAATTAAGATTTTCATTGGTAACAGTTGCCACACACTGTCACAGCTTCAGTTTCATTTCGCTTAGCGTCCTTGGTGCTCGTTTAAAGACTTCTTGCTTTAGAAAGCCCATAAGAAGAAGTCACAAGAGTTTATATCGGGACTCAATGGATGGCCACTGTAAGCCACCATTGAAGAAATTTGGATAGCGATTGGAGATGACAGAACCATTAAAGTGATGATGCTAAAAAGTGAGAACCCGTTCTTTGGTGTGGAGCCTGGCCCCATCCTTTTGAAACTACTGAACACACATCAGAATAGACTTCTGTGATAAGACTGGCAGAAAAAAATTGCTTAACATTTCCTGGTAATTATCAGAATTAACATAACCATCAAAGAATAATGGCCTGATTACTCCTGTCTTGGATACGGCACACCATACCAACACTTTTTTTAGGTGCAAAGAAGACTGGATTTCATGTGGGTTTTCCAAAATCAAAAGCGAATGTTCTGTTTGTTAACTTCTGGTTCCCAGGATAAGTAATACTTGTGTTGGAACTTTCATTACACTGTAACTGCTGAGTTGGGCTCCGAAAACCAGATGATATTCTTTTTCTGTTCAGTAGACAACTTACAATCTGCCACTTTTCCTAATGATACCATATCGAAACATGTGACAAAAAGTTGTATAAAAAAGTTTTTGAACAATATTCTTTCGAAATCTCTACTTGTTTTGCTCGTGGGCTGAAAATAAAATTAATTATGAATTTTTATCGGGGCGTTTCATCCAAAAGACCCTGTACGTTCTAATAACTTTCTTCAACTGCATAATTTTCTAAAAGTTAATATTAGCTGTAATCCATCCTGACTAATATCTTCTTGAGATTTGAGGGAAGTTCTTAATATTTCAGTGACCTTCTCCACTTGTATGGTAACTTTAGGTGAATCTGTCTCCTCTATTTCATCATTGTCGTCAGAAACTTTTCTCAAATTATCCATGATTACCAGATCTGTCAAAATTCCACATGTTGCTAAGAAATTGCCCATGTCCAAGAAACCTTGAACGAAATGTTTCCTTGACGATCATTCACTCTTCCGAATTGGCTTTTATTTCGTGTACCATGTCAACTGTTTTTTGTTCAGCCTTTGACTGAATTAATATTTCAATCCATAATTCTGGATATAGAGGTTTTGGGAGAATTTTATTCGAAATAAACATGAAAATACACATAAAATTTAGGCTGAAAACTCAAGGACGTATATTGTTTTTTAGAAAGACAAATTTTCGAGATGGACAGATTCTACTGTAATATTAAACAAATATATATACAGAGTGCTGATGATGTCAGCAGCACATAACTTTTATTAGTAATGGAACCACTGTCGAACTGGCAAGGACATCTGTTGGTCAGATAAACTTGATTATTGCAATGAAATAGCCTGTATTTTTTTTCCATGAAGCGAAGTGTTTTCCAAGCAAACTTTTTATATAGTTTACTCATATTTTAAATTCGTTAATGATCTAAGAAATTTCTTTTACATCTTTCTTTATAACAGCATATGCATATAATCATGAAATAGTAATTCATCGCCATAAATTTGTTTAGTGATGTTCTATTAAGTAGTCATATGACTGTGATATATTTCTACTTTCCAAGTTAAAGTAGCCAATATTGATATTGGAATATACAAAGTATAGTAAGTTTCTAGTATGGTGCAATTGAGTATAATGTTTGCTTGTCAGTAACAACATTGTTACTCCTGCCTTTTCAACATACTGGATATGGCTTGACTCCAGTAAGTTTGAATTTGTATAGATATGTTGTATTTTGGATATCATGTTAAACTGCCTGTTTGATCTCAAGGTTAAAGGACGTGAAACATAAATGTCACTGCACAACTACTACTATTCTTTTGTAGTCATTTTCATATTGTTTTTTAAATGGAAATATGTATGTACTTATGCTTTCACAGAAGTGAAGTCAAGTTCGAAATATCTTCAGTGCATTCATGAAAAGCATATTTGGTTGACCATAGAAAAAAATTATTTGAAGAAATGTGTTTAATGCAAACCCCTTAAACAAGTATAATATATTTGTAAGAAATGTCATATCTATTATTCGTACCAGTAAATATATAATTTTAAAAGTTATATATATATATATATATTTTTTTTTTTAATAAAATTTTAACTTTAGCATAAGTGTAAAAGTTTAACCTGCATGCTAAAGATTGTCATAGAGTGTATTTTAATTTCTTTGCATTATTTTTCTAAATACTCTCTCAAATGTTAAAAGCTGTTCTTACACGCATGAAATATCACGTATGGCCTTGATTGTTCAGTGACAGTATGTTTCCTCTTTTTTTTTCCATATTATTTTCTGTACTGTTTCTGAAGTTTTTTTTCCCTTCAGGTTTTGTGATACCATGTGATATATATCGTATTGTGTATGCATATAGTATTAACATTTTCATATGTTATATTTTATATTTGTAACAACCAGTGTTATGTTTATAATAAATGATGTTTTATGGAATAAATGAATCAGAAAATTTTACTTCTAATTGAATGAACTAATATAAAGAGTAGAATGGGAGTAGCATGCATATTTTGGAATTACATTAAAGGATAAAACATTTATTTGTGATACATTATTTCCACTTTGGTTCTACGGTAGTAGTGGGAACACGTTCGCCTAACATGCTTTTATCTGGGTTTAATTCAACGGTGCCGGAAAAAGAACGCTTACCAACTAACTGCTCACTGTAGTCTGGGTGTTGTTTCCCTAGACCATAAGAGATTCGGATTCCACTGTACATCCCGGTGCAGCACAACCCTTGCTATATTTGCTCCATAAAACTCTTGCAAATATTTCCACTTTGTTTCTATTTATAATTACTATTACTCATCTCACGGATGTTTTATGGATGTTATTAGTAAGTATATTATAATGAACTAAATACAGGACAATAACCATGTGTGAAAATTGGTTTATTAAAGGCTATTAACAAAAACGAAGGATGTTTTCTCAAAAAACATGATTCTTGGCTAAAAGAGTTGATAATAATGTATCTTACATTGTTTTGATTTTTAATATAGATATAGTAAAACCTCTGAATGACCACTTTCTCGAATTGGGTTTTTCCTCCATAGGGATGATACTAAATTTACCTCCATTCTCAGAAATCATCACTAACCATTCTCCCTCTAGAAGTAACTGCATTCTAGATACTGAAAAGGGAGGAACTTTATTTCCTGTGAAATTATTCTCTGAATTTGATGAGAGTAAACTTGTTTGTAATTCTTTCGAGAATTTAATTTTTATGAGGAAATTGGTAAAAAATGACCTAAAAAAAAAAGAAAAAAAACGCATAAAAACAGGAAAAAAAAAGCTAAAAAATGTAAATGTCATCAACATCTGGACCCTAGTGATTGCTATCCGACAAGAATTTATCATAACGTTTAGGGCCTTAACTATTTGGGCATTGCATAGCTGCCAACTCTCCTGAATTTTGAGACGAACTCCCGAAAAATTCCTAAATCTCCCACATTTTTATAATAATGAGGAAAAATCCCTGTGAAAGTGATTTTTGATTTAAAATTCCCTAAAACAGGGATTTCAATGTCTTTGATTCCCATTTAAAGAAAAATCACTATGAAAGTGATTCCTATGAAAAAAAAATCCTTACATCCACGACACTTGTACAGTGTTGAACTTTGGAACACCTCTTTCCCGTGAGCCTCAGTTGTGAGCTCTCTATAGTTGCAGAGAGGCTGGCGCACGCGCAGAGAGAATCGTATCAAGGTGACTCTAACGGCCTTTCCTTTTTCGGCTGTGATGCATCTCTCCAGAAGTGTTTGATTTTGTGTGACCCTATGGCATATTTCGTTTGTGATTGTATACTGCTAATCAGAGTTCATTGAAATAAATTTGCAAAAGCATGCTTGCTTTTTGGTTTTACGGCTCAAAGACTACAGTGGTCATGCTGCGCCGGGACCTACTGTTTTCCGAGGAATCCGAACCTCTTAAGGCCTAGGGAACCAAACCCCGGACTACAGTGAGCAGTGCGATCTTTATGAGATCTCTGAGTAAGCGTTCTTTTTGCACTGCTGGGAGTCGAACCCGGATTAGCCGCGCAATAGGAGAACGCGTTACCACACTGCGCCACCGCAGGGCCTGAAATAAATTTGCAAAAGCCAAAAAAGGTATCTTTTACGTTTTAAAGATGCATATGCTACTGAATTTCCTTCCATTATGCAAACAAGAAAGGAGAACCTTTAGTTGTTTGCTCCGATCGTGGGGTCGATATCAACATCGCTCACAGGGGAAGAAGTGACATGACCTCATGCTAAATCAAAAAAGAAACAAGCTAATGTCGAGCATCGTGAAAACAATTTGGAAATTGAAGCTCTTTTCCTGCCATAAGAAGACTTCAGTGTTAATCGTGCTGTGTGTTTGTTCACGTCCTTTATAGTAGAACACAATTTGCTGATTAGCTACGTTGACCATGTGGGCCCATTATTTAGAACAGGGTGTCCAGCTGTCTGGAAATGTACTTGAATTTTTAATACCTCGGGAATGTCGGGAAAGATGATTGACAGGTTCTTGTTTAGTATTAAATTTTACTGTCTGCGTGCAGAAAATTTTCTCGACTTCGTTTTAGTTGGCCATACTGAAATATCTATTATGGATAGAAAAATAAAATAAAAGCAAGCAATATATTTTAAATCGAATTAAATGAAAACGTATTTAATACATCACAACCTCAAATCTGAGTTTTGGTAACTATAAGGGATTTTTATCTCCCCTTATGCCATTATTGACAGTCTTATTTTAAAATTGCTGTAAATATTCAAAATGACGCAGTTTGTAAATGACCCCTTCTATGTTTTATGGACAGTTGGTAGCAATATATGTCAATAAACATAACGTAACCATTTAATGTTACCTTTATAACTTGCTTATTCCATCGTGGGACAGAGATTTGGAAGGCTGAGCTTTTATTTACAGGATGATCAGCGACCTCCCCCTCACCACTCCCCAAACCCCGGAGAAAAGGGAATTGTCAAAGACAATTCAGGGAAATTTAAGTTGCCAAAACATCAGGATTTTCGAATTTTAGGACACTGATTTTCGGATTTTGGGGGACACACAATTCATTCACGTGATCTGGTCACTAATGCATGAAACTGTGTTACTAATTTCCCGCCATATTTAACTTGGGGTTTAGCGAGGAAAAACTGCCAAAACTAACTAAAATCCGCTAAATTTAGCGATTTTCCACTAGATTTGCCAATTTCACCCCCCTCCACCCTTTGAAGAATATTACTCGCCTCACCATACTTCAACAAGAACGCTTATTCAGAGATCTCGTAAAGATCGCACTGCTCACTGTAGTCCGGGGTTTGGTTCCCTAGGCCATAAGAGGTTCAGATTCCTCGGAAAACAGTAGGTCCTGGCGCAGCATGACCATTGTAGTCTTTGAGCCGTAAAACCACAAACAAACTAATATTTGCGTCAACATTCTTCGACATACAATTTTACATGATGTATTAGCAATTACTAGATAAAACACACTTTCTCCTTTTTGTTGAATTTCCAACTCCAAGACGAGATTTCCTTCTCATGCCTGCATTTGTCAGCAATTATTTTTTTAGAGTACTCAATTTTTTTTTTTTTTGCACTTTCTATCAATAATTTGTCATTTTGTATTTTGCAATAATTGTTTAGCAAAACATTTGCCATCGATTTAATGTATGCATGTACAAGAACTTTAAACATTTTACCGCATATGCAACAGACTTCATTGAAATTATTGTGTTTAGACCAAATTTTCTCTTCTACAAGATCTATTAAAACAGATAGTTGATTTCCTACTTCGAAAAAATGGTCTTCGTATGCTTCGGAAATACAAACTTTGAAAACTTTATAAACTTCAGAGCACACATAAACTACAAAATCATTAGGCCAGTACAAACAATCCTCCTCTATCTAGAACACCAAGATACATAACATCTGGATTAGTTGTCTCATACTGTAACGCAGTATTCAAATTTTTTTTTTTTTTTGCAAGGATCACAAGAGTGCGAAACAACACGAGCAACATAAAAACTTATGTATATTTTAACTTTTTTATTTTCAGAATTCAACTCGGTGTCTTCTGACAACGTAAGCATATCAACAAACATTTTCATATCCTGGGCAAAGTTATCACCTGTTTTATCATAACAAGATATGAGAAATTGCTTAATAATGAAATGTCCCAATTTTGCCGATTTTAATTTCATCAGATTAATGATTTTCAATTTTCTTTCACATTCAACTACTTGAAGTATTGATATGTTATAATTTCCCCCACTCATACTTTTATACTGCCCAAACCTTGCCTCTAGAGGATCGGATTGGAATTTCCCCAAAAGTATATACTCAATGTATTTATTAAAATGCTTAAATAAAAATTCACACAAACTGATGAGATTTATTTATATAAATCGAACACTACGCAGATTACATCAAACAACAATGTCAATCAATCAACGTTTATTGGCGTAGTGATACCAACGCCGATGGTATGGCGTGATTAGATGGTGAAACGTTCGAAAGAAAATAAATATTTCTGCCTTCGGTGGGACCTGAACCCACGACCTTCCACTAAACTAATGAGAGTAAGGGTTGTGTGATGTAATGCACAAAAAGTTTCAGGGGTTAGTTTTCCTATTGATTAGTTAGATGCAAATTCTGGGGGGGGGGGGCAGTAACGTGTTCCATTGGTTCAACAACTTACAAAACTGTCTTAAAAATATTAAATTGGGGTCATCTATATCCCTGATTGGTTGGCTAATTTGACAGTGTTATTGAGTTCATGGTGATATAACGTTTTTAAATGACTTACGCTAGATGGTACAAGTGATTTCCCTAATAATGGTGATGATGATGGATGTGCTCAAAAATTGAAATAAAAAACGTTTGGTTGGAATGAGTTTGATTCAGCCAGTTATTGCTTATAGACTTGAGTAAGTGGACGGTATCAAATAAAAGAAAAAGGTCTTCGGTGCAGGACACACAGGATTCTTAATAATGGACCTTAAAGCCCCATCACCAAGTTCTTCATACACTTTCCTATTTGCTCTATTATTGTCAGTAGTGATCAAAATGACATTAGAGCCTGCTGATTTTAATGTTTTCAAAACTACCAACACTAATGAATGTAAGTTCTTAGCAGTTCGATTATTCATTGGAAATATACCAACATCTTTATTTTTTATAACAAACAGTTATTTCGACACTGGCGTAAGGCAGTCAAGTGAAGGCAGAATTCTTGCCTTCACTTGACAAAGGGAGCAGTTGGCTCCCGAAACGTCGTGTTTTTAAACCTTACGCCAGTGTCGAAATAACTGTTTGTTATGGAATCTCCTGGTGAAACTCTGTATTGTTTCGTTAGAAAATCTTTATTTTTAGATAGCAGAGATATAATCAAAAATATCTGTAATGTAGTTGCTGCAACAGAGCTTTCGTTATTACTAGCAAGCCTCTCAATTTTACCCCCTTTATAACGTCGACCTGCTTTAATGTATATCACATCCGTTGGTAAACCCACATAGTTTTCATACTCAGCAAGTTCGACACATTTATTTGTTAAATACTTCATTTGCATTGAAGGTAACCCACTTTGTAAACCTCCCAAACTTTGTAATAAGCTTTTAAGGTAAAAAGGATTAGCAAGGACTACTTTACAAGATTCTCACAATGCTTTATAAGCAGCTGGATAACTGAAGCAAAATGTAGCTGCTCATATAAGCATTTGCGATGAATAATATATTTTTGCTTCAACACTAAGGTTGATTTGCTCTTTTAAAAATAAAAGCTTTCCTTTTAGATTAATATCCTCACATTCACTAACAGAGTCTTATAAAGAATTTTCTATAATACGTAATTTGTCATTAATTGTTACATTTGGTGCAATATACCCATTTAAATAGCTAACTAGATTCTCAATCCCTGTCCATAAAAGACACCTACCTTCTTTTCCAAGCAACCATTCAAATTTAGACATAGGCAATAAACTGTTATTGTGCCATATTTTTACACTTAGGTCAGATAAAGCTTCCAATGTCACAATAAATTTTGTTGTACCCACATCACACACTTTTCCTGCGATAGCACAGTTTGACTTTGAAAATAAATCCATGTTTCTGGTAATCGCTTTTTAATACCTTCATTTAGAGTGTTAAAATCAATTATTTTGTCATTTTCACACCAAGGGCTGAATTCAACCTCATTCTACAATTCTTGTTTTCTTCTTCTTTCTTCCGGGGCTTGTCTACTACTTGGCAACTTTATTCAAGTAAGCAGGATGGTCAACAAAAATACTTGGACATGCATCAGCTGTTAAAACTGGAGTTTTTCGTCGTTCTGCAAGTAAGGTATTAGCTGGTCTCATAACACGATGCTCACGATTAATAAATTTATCTTCAAAGTGTTTAATACATACTACTGAGTAATTCGACACAATGAAGTCTTTTCGATGAATGTTATTCAACCATTTCTCTTACCTCTTTTCATCTTCAGGAAAAGAAAAGATAGTAGTATAATTTTCCCCCTTGTAATTCGACCTGCAAAATGGTACATAGAATTTTCTTGGCATCTAAGAAAGAAAAAAAATTAAGTTTATACAATACATATCATCAAGTATCCTGTTAATGATAAACTTACGTTAGAAACCAGTAATGGACAGTGACGGATTTATAAATAAGCCATGTAGTCCATAAGCCTATGGCGGTAAATTTTCAACGAAAAGTTTACCGACGAGGAAGTTGCAAATGCGAGGCTGGATATTTTGGTAGCCAGTTGAATTAATCTTGAATTTCTATGTTCAGAGCTGTAACTAGACATTGGCAAAGATAAGAGCTGGCAATGGCGCCACCTCGAGAGAGGCTAAAAAATCACCAAATATACAAATACTTACAAAAAGACTAATTTGAAATAATCGCCAGGGATGTCAAATTAAGAATTTGACAAAAGTGCTAAACTCTGTCACATCTCTAGTTAAGATTAGATGAATAAACACACGAGAGCTTACAAGTGGCAAAAATCTACCTCTGGTAGTGTAGCCAGCATTATTCAATGGGGAGGGCTTTGTACCATCCCTAAACATCATATACTACAGGTAAATAATAGTAAAACTAAAAAGTTGCAGGCAAAATGATTAAAAAAAATTAAATTGCAGCATTTAAGGCAGTGCTATCATAAAAAGGTTGACCCTCATAATCGTTTCTCTTATACAAAGGTGGAAAATTGTGCTCGTTCCTGAGCCGTAGCCAGACTGGGGCTAAAGGGCGCTGAGCCGCCCTAGGAAATATTTGTTCTCAAAATGAATTATTGTAGAAATTTATTTTAAATTTTTTGTTTTGTATTAAATTGTACATGATAATGGAAATTGTTCTTTGACGATAAAGATGTGTTCAAAATAGCTTTCTATGAAACACCTTGGATATATGATGTATTTTATAAAAGTCTAAATCTTCATCTACTTTGTAATAAGGATAAGGGACATTATAGAGAGGTATACAAAAATTTATAAATTTTTAATGCAAAATTTTTGTTAAGAATTTTACTTATTAATGTTAAATATATTAGTTTGTTTACTCATTTAGTTTTATTAAATATATGGCTAAACTGCATAACTCAAAACAACAATAAGTCTAGAATCGGGAATTTCAGTGGATCGGCTTGTGATGTCATGTTTATATCAAACTTCTGTGCTATTACAGCTGCTATGGCATTTTTTTTTGTGGAATTGCATTTGAATAGCAAGATGAGTGTGCTATAGAAAGAGAGAAAAAATTCATCGGGATATGAGTGTCCGTATGTAAGGAATAGATGACATTGTGGACTAGGGTTTGTGTGGATGACATGATTTGTGGATTACTTTGCAGAACTTATGTGGCATCGCTGCAAAAAGGATATGCCAAAGAACTTGTTTACGGCATTTCTCCAAGCCATAAAAAACACTTTCCCATCACATACTACCGATTAAGGTGACTAGGTACTTCTGAAATTTGTATTTACGACTTTGAAGATTTTTACGGATTCAACATTTTACTGATTTGGGAAACACACCACTGATGTGATAACCGAATTCCTTGATCTACCATCAAAGGGGAATACAAAGCGATTGTCTAATTTATCAACGACATTTGGTTACCAAACCTGGAATCTTACGGCCCAGTAGTTATATGTTATTGCTATTACTTTTCATCATTTATCTTACGTTTCGCGAAAAATTACTCTGAGCAATACTAAACACGTGCCATTAATATTGCCGTGGTACCAAGGCCAACTAGATTTACTACAGGCCTGCTCACGTGAGCCTAACGCTACAGAAAACCTGTCCCCAAATTTTCGCAGTGGCGATTCTCGCACGTAGTTTTTCTCCGACAGAGGGCGCCTGCTGCATAGGAAAACATTCCCAATCTAACACACTATAAATGCCAATTAATGTCCCAGTTTCTGATTACATACAGAAATAGATTGCTATTTTTCTCAAATAATTATACGAAACACGTGCCAATAATATTGCCCTGGTACAGTCCAATTCTTTTTTCTTCTATGGTTTAACACTTTGAGGCAACTTTTTACGAAAATTTACTTCGACGTTCTGGCAACACAGTTCCAAATTTTATCGTTTACGTTTCAAATTGGGAAGTTGACCGTTTTTATGGTAAGAGAAAACTTTTAGATGCTATTTCGTGGTTGAAATTTAATTTATGTTAGTCTATAGTGTAAAAATGTTGCTTCCTACGTACGGTTATAATTTCCTGGAAAAACAATTTAAAACATTACAAAATTAAAAAACTTAGATTGTCAACTACCATTTTAACCAGAAGACTTGGAGTTTGACAAAATGCTTTGCGTATGCAGTAAATTTCTTCAGGTCTGCGAAACTGACGTTTTGAAGCAATATTTTTACAGTCAATGTTAATGTAGCCCACTTTAGCTAACGTACAATCAAGTGAAACACGGAACCATATGCGTATAAAATGGCGTAGTTGCGCCTCCATTTTTTTAGAACAGAGGATCGCATAAAAGAGAGAGAATCATATTTTTTCCATACAATTTTGGGTTTTTAGTGCCCCCCACTCCAGTTTCTGCTATATTTAACTCTCCATTTACGCCTGTGTGGGAGCCCTTTACATGTGAGATACTATCAATTCCAATCTGTTACAAAAATAAAACCATTTAAATGGTCGCTCATCCTATCCCTACAACTCACAAACCACCACCGTCACAAACCGACGATACGACACTACAACTACCATGCGTACATTTTTAACGCTTCACAAAACTTTCCCTCCATTTTAAGAGTATAGCATTAGTTTTGGAGACGAGTTGGCGACAAAACAGGGGATTCATCTGTAGTGTCACTCTAGTCTTCATAAACTAAATGTTTTAAAGGATGTTTTCAGTTTTTAAGAAGTCATATTTGGTGGGACTGCATATTACTTCCTTGTCGCTGTCGCCAATCATGCCAACTTCCTTCTGGCATTTTTCCGTGGTGGAATAGTATTCAGTGATGCTTAATAGGGAATGGACAACCCCATTCCAATAAAAGTTTTTTTTTTTGTTAAAAAGAACTCAACCGTTTCAGCTGTGGAGTTCGTTTTTACTTTGTCATGAACTGTTGTTCTGCATGTTCACTTTATTTGCAGCTGGCATGATGGATTACCGTTCATAAATGGACAACATATTTATTTGTATTATACCGATTTAACCCCTTTAATATCCAGGCAGCTTCTCTACAGTCTAACAGTATTAAGTCAGGGGGGAATTTAGCTCCCATTAGGCATCCACTTATTCAGGTATTGGCTCTAGTGCAGAACAAATCCCATAGTGATTTTTAGCGGGGAGTGTTTTTAATACGCATGGCAATTGTGACACTGACTTGACACCATGTTGTTTACGTCATGTTAACAACATGGATGTCTCGATTCATCAAAGTTAAAAAAAAAAGGAAGTACTAACCTTCATTGGTCTTTTTTGTTGGATGTGCATGGTCTTTATGACATTTAAAAATGTGGGAAACAAATTGTCTGGTCTATTTTTGTGCCAGCGCCGCCATTACGTGTCGAACAGTTTCTCTTTCATGACTATGGTTTTTCCTTCTTTCCTCCGTCTCCTCTTCTTCTCCCCTCTCTTTCACCACTTCCCTGCCACCTCTTCTTTCCCCACTTCGCCACCTTCATCCCTTCCATTAATTGCCCTCTCTTTTCTCTTCCCCTGTCATGCACATTTCCACTTTTTGGTAATGGCATTTAAGAGCGTCATTCAAACGAGTCCTAGCTCATGATCTCATCTCACACACCTATCTGGGCAAAATTATTCCTTCTTTCATAACCTATTCCAGCACATTTTTCTCTTTCAATCGCAATTTCTAAAAAGAAAAAAAGAAAGAAAGACAGCGTCAACCATTCAGACATAATACAATTAATTCACTGGAATGAAAAAAACAGAAAAATAACGAAACGTGCACATGTATGACGTTACAAGCCTATGTACTAAACCTAGTGACTTCTGATTCATTTCAAGAGGAGAAAAACACTAGGGGACATGTTCTGCATTGTTACCCAGGTATATTCAGGCAGCTTCTCGAGAGCCTAACAATATTAAGCCACAGCAGGTGTGGGAGTCAGGTATTCTCTGATGTGTGTGTTTTTCAATGCCCAGCATTCTTTCTGGTAATTCTGAATTCTGGTCTTCCAAAAACCAAGTGATGTACATTCACTGTGATATGCTTTTCTAGGGTTGTTTTTTTTTAATGCAAATCCAGTGTGCAGAAACGACCCGATGTAGAATTCTCGGATCAATTTTAAGAGTATTTACATGAGTTTTGGTGATACCTCAATAGCCTTGGCAACAGAGAAGTAATATTCAGTCCACCCTCATATTTTTATGCTTTGTTTAAAAAGGCTAATTTTTTGAACCAGTAATTTTCTTGGCTCTATTTTTCGCAAACCATTGATGTTTTTTTCTTGCTTCATTAAATTTGTTTTTTCAGTTTTTTTAATGTGCTTGGTGCATTTCTTGGCATCATTGCATAACAATCGTACCATTTGGTCGCCAATGGCACCGACTTCATTGCTACTTGCTGCAATTTCTTGTTTATGATGCCATGATGGATTAGCCCGGAATTTTTAAAAATGTATTGAAAAAACTGACCTATTTTTTGAACATGTGAAAACAAACGCATACTTTTCCATTAGCAAAAGCGAAAAGTGTGTTTTTCCTAAAATTTAAAAAAATTGCTTAATAAAAATTTCTTTCTTTTTTTAAAGAAGCTTGGAGCATTGATGTATCTTTTTTCTAGAATCTGCATACATTACTTGACATAATTGTAAAGTTTCAAAATAAAATATGTAATAATACTTAAGAAATTAACTATTTTATAATGAAACTCCATTTTTCGCAACGATGTCCGAACAACCAAATAGTCTTAAAATCCCAAAGCTAAAAAATTTATATTAAAAAAAATTTGCATGCAATCTTGGGACAATAGTCGCAACAAGTAAGCCCAATTTCTTCAAAATATAAGACGGTGGGTGAAAAAATCCCAAAATTTTGGGTGTTTTGACATTGGAATGACGCTTTTCGAAATGAGAGAATTGTAGTGCGCTTGCACATATGTGATGATGTCAAGTTTTTAGAAATGCTTGGAGGAGTTGTCATATTCTGTACTATTACCCCCAGTACTTTCTATGAATTTATACATTATATTTAGCAAGTTTCTGAGTTCAGAAATTACTTGCCATCTCTCATCTTTCTTTGACAAACGAATGTGAAGAAAATTCCATGCATCATTATACTCAGTAGCTTAACAGTCCGAGTATTAGAACTAAAATCAGTGATCACTTGGTCAAGTGCTACTTGACTGCATGGGTGCAAAGTGAAGTATTTAAAGTTAAAACAAACATGAAGTGTCTAAAATTAATTCCTCTACAACCTCCCTTCAATTAGGGAATTCCCTCTTTGACATATTTATTTCAATATGTCGTCAAAGTTGTTTAAAATGCTAATCTATTACAGTGTGTCATCTTATTTTCATTCTCCTAATTAAAATATTAGAACACTGTTATATATATAGTAATAATTTTAGAATCTGATTTTCCAGCATGTTAAGATTTTATGTTTAATTTAGATTGTGCCTTAAGACGCAAGATTAATTATCATGGAGCCATTTTTCTATGTGCTGATTTGGGTATCTGGTGTATTCTATGCTTTATGGTCGTTTTGTGACTCTGCTCTTGGTAATTCGTTATATTTTGTTTTAAAATTTTTGAAGCAAGTTACATAAGTTTGACAGTGAAACCCCTCTTAAGTCACCCCGCTTTTACAGTCAGATAAAAATTCCCCGGCAGAAACTGATTTACAATAACGTATTTCCAACTCCTGCTGAGCAGTCACCCTCAGATAGGGATGTGGACATTGTTTTCATGATTCATTCCATTAGACCAGAACCTCTATACGGACAAAACACTAACAAAATTGAACTTTGATCTTCAC
>QLNU02015248.1:14906-30964 GCA_006491805.2 Dysdera silvatica | reverse complement strand
GGTTTCAACTTTTTTTTTTTTTTTTGAGGGAGGTTACTCTATGTTCTGGAAGAATTCATTCCACATGTCTTTCCCGGGGCAAAGCACGTTAACCTCATTTTCATCAGAATAGGTATCATACTGGTCCATCTATCCCACCCCCCCTGCCCCCCCCCAAAAAAAATCACTCTGCTGTCTACCCAAGTTAATTTTTGTCTCTTGTTATCTCAAATGCTTCAATTAAAGTGAGTCTGAAAATAATATTTCTTGTGGGGAAAAAAATTAATTTCACGGATTTCACTAGATTTAGCATATAATAGATGTAACTAGCATCCTAAAACAAAAACTAAGCTCCAATCTTCGTGCCATGGCTAGCAATACTTCCTATTTTCTGCTAGTTTTGAACTTTTCCGGCATGTTAAATTCTATTGTCAGTGTTTTCAAGTAGGGTTTGTTTTCATTTTTTTTTTTCCATGGTGGCCAGCGACTTGAAATTATTAGGGAATTTTATGAATCTGGAAAAGTTGGGGGAATTCATTGTCCAAAACATTTCGATTTTCACACACTGGCAATTTATTCCAGGGTGTCTACTCATCTGGAACACCTGAAAAAGTCAGGGCAATTCAAAATACAAAGGCCAGAGCCAGGGAAATTCGAAATTCATCATTATAATAAATAACTTATTAAAGTAATTTTCCTGAACTGTGCTTTTCATACCACATTACCTACTGGAAAATTTGAAAAACTTGTACTTTTGACTAAACTTCCAAAAGTTACCATTTTGCACCAAAACTAATATAATTTATATAAAATTATTAAGCCTATATATTTTTTATACTAAATCTTGAATAAAAATTGTGTTTAGCTAAATTATTTAATCTGTAAGTAATTTTGATCATCATACTTATTTCCTTTGACTTATATATGTAGTCACACACATAAATGAAATAGAAGATGAAGTTTCAGCTTTGCGATTATATAGTTAAACACTTTTATAATAAAGTCAAAAGGGGCAGAATAGAAATATTGCTGTAAATATTTAATTAGTTTTTTGTCAAAATAAATACACTTTTTAATATAGCTTTTGAATTTGTAAATTCCCTATAATTGAGTTGTTACTTAAGTGGCTTTGAGGTTTGCGTTAATCGATTTCATGGCCTTGAAACATAATTTGATTGTGCGAATTTTAGTGAATTGTGTTGTTTCTATGATAAAGCAATTAAAAAAAATTCCTAAAAATTTAACGTATGTTTTCTAAATCTTCGGAGTGGCCGCAGCCCATTTACACCCTCTTTAGTTATGCAATTTAATTTTATAAATTAGTTTTTACCCACTATCTTTTTTTTTCAAATATCGATGTATGGGGTTTGAATAAAATTTTAATTGAATTCAAGAATAACTGAAAACATACATACATACTAATCAGACCTTTAAGGGATCCTATCAAACTGGGAATACATTTCTCATTTCATTCAAAACGTATTTGAATATTAGCTGTTGAGTTATCAAGCGTAATTGAACTTAGTGATATTTCATCATTTGCTGCTCAATGGTTTCTGCTTCAAGCAGAAGAATTTCTAGTATTTTTGCAAATGCATATAGTCTATTAAATGCCATGTGAAGAGATTACATGGAAAGGTGAACAAGTTGTGAGTATCTAGAGAACTTGTAAGATCCATAAAACGAGCAGGAGAAAAATGTAGACAAAGAATGAGAAAAAAGGAATAAAAAACGATCAGTAGAACAAGAGCAAAATAATATATTAACAAAATTCCAAAGCGAAAAGGAATGCAATTTAAGAAAAAGGGTAAAGTTATCATAAAATTGCTTTCAAAAGCTGAGAAGCACGCATAAGGAAGGTTTATCAGAGATGGTGATCAAATTCTCTTAAAAAGGTAAAATTTTAACATTGGAAAGTATCTAACCAAATTAGAAGAGCACAGGAAAGTTGAATTATTACAGTCTGTCCAAACTGTTATGACTGAATCCTCAAAATATTATATCTATAAAATATTATATCGTAAACAAGCAGTTTACATTCTTTAAAATTAAAATGCATGAAGTGGTGGTTTTTTTCATGTTAAGTTTGTTTTTAATAGATAATTTTCGATATTCTTCTATGTCTCTAGTACTGTTAATATGAAGTTTTCATATGCATGGTATAATTTTTGAGCATACATGACATTTTTCACCTCCAGGTCCCATTGAGGCAGAATGGGGCCTTGTGTTAATTTGGGACTTCAACACAGTCAACAAAAATATTCATGTATACAACACAGAAATAATTAAAAAATACGGGCACTTGCTATATGCATAAACAATATTTTAACATTATTTCAAATGATTTCAAGGTTATAATTATTGCTATAATTCAAGTAGACAGAAATTTGCTCATGAGGGAGCGTTCAAGTATTACATAAGCATCTTTGTGGGAGGGGGTTGCTGTTGTGCTTATCTTCCTATATTGGCCAATGTTAATTTTTGCTTATGGAGGGGGAGGAGGGTTGAAATGGCCCAAATATTGCTTACGTAATACTTGAACACTCCCCGCACTCTAAATTTCTGTGTGGTAAATAATTTTAAAAAAATGTATACAAATGCAAAATGTGGGGCCCCTGGGGACAAGACCCATACGTTAATTGGGCCCTGGTCTAGCTGCTACAAAACTACTTTTTACTGCTATGAAAGAGCAATTTTTCGTGCTATAAAGGTGCTACGAAAAGCAAATTTCAGTTTTCCACCACTGATTGTCAATGCAGAATATCCAGAGGTCGGAAGAATCCAGAAATGTACTTGGGTTTCTAGCACCTCGGGAATGTCGAGAAATATGCTTGAGATTCATATTATGGTATTTTATATATATTTTGAGATATATTTTATGGTATGCATCCAGAAATTTTTCTCGTCTTTGTATTGGTTGGTCACACTGTAAAGTATCCATTATATGTATAAAAAACAAAGTGTAAACAAACTATATTATTGAAGTTGAATAAATGAAAACATTTTAAATAATATGTCACAACTCCAATCTTAGTTTTGATAAATATAATGGAGATGCCAACCGTTAAGGATTTTCAGCTACAATTATTGACTGTCTTATTTACATTTTTTTTTATGGAAATGCCCAAAGTGATGCAATTTGTGAATATTTTCATATTTAAGTTTGTATACGATCTCCTGTTATGTTTCATGGGCATCTGGTGTCAATCTGTTTCTATAAACGCAACATAAACAATTGTTACACACTTGCTTATTTCCTATAAATGTCAGGGAAATTCAAGTTTCCCAAAACATCGAGATTTTCCGACATGTGCATTCCCCTTCCATTCACATGATTTTGTCACCAGATGGTGTTGCAAATTTTACCCCACCAGATTTAATGGATTTAGCAAAGAAAATTGCCGAAACTAACTAAAATCTTCTAAATTTAGCGATTTTATACTGGATTTGACATTCCCCTCCCACTTCTTCTGAAGAATATTACCGTGGCTCACCATTTTGTTTTTATCATTTTAATAAACATTACTAACAATAGTTAGTATTGTTTATTAAACTTATAGATTTCAAATATCACTATTAAGTTTAAGTCTTAAGTTTTATAATGATGTTAAACTATCATTATAAATCTGTCACGGCCATTTTGGCATCACGGCATTTAGAGACAGCTGTGTGGAGAAATTCTCGCACGCTTTAAGCAAGAAAGGGTGTTGTTAACTTTTGAAATTCAATATAGAAGCCCTTCTTTAAAAGTTGGGATATACAGGCTCCATAATAAAAAAAAATTGGAATACGTGTAGTGAGGTGGCTCTGGAGAGGTCAGAGGGGGTTGAAGATGGAAAAAAGTAGGCGAGAGAAGGGGGTTTTGGGAAAGTTCTTGAAGGGAGAGGGAGTTAGTTGGGTTTTTTTTTTTAGGAGTTAGCTTGCTTTCAGAGCCTTTCCCTTTTTTTGAGAGGAGGAAGGGAATTGATGAGAGAGGACCCATAGAAATCCATAAATGAGATGATGGCGTATACCAGACTACTTAGGACTGAAGTAGCTGTATGGGTGGTGAGTAGTCTGTTCTTTTAGCATGGGCTTTCCAGTAACACAATATTGTTATTGAGATAGACCCCCATGTTATCACCCAACCTTTAACAATAATCTGGAAGGTGCAGAAAAAACTCTGAACAGCTGATGCTGTTTAAAAGTTCCTAGCAGTGTAGCCGGACCTAAGGAATTATTATTATTATGTGTTTATTAATTATGCATACCTGTATAATGCTGATGATTTTCTTCAAAGTTATTTTGTTAATGTTACCTCTGTCTCCAGTTTCTAATCTTTTTGTCACTGACTGTGGGTCCATTCTTCGAAACAATATTAAAGGGTAAGTTTAACGTGAGAACCAAAACGAATAAGGCAAGTGAATTCACAGTCCTGACATAAAAGAGAATGGTGCCGTGACCTACAGAAATTATGGGTTTAAATTTCTAAATTTTTGTTTACATTTGAGGGATAAAAAAAAAAAATTGTTCGACTTACATGAAACTGGATTCAGAGTGACAGTTCCAATTTAAGAGTTAAGTTTAAAAGATGAATTAATTACGAAGTCAAATACTATGTTTTCAAATGGCGTCAGTTCAGTAGAAATAAAAGCAATTTTTTTTTCCGTTATCTTTTAATGGGTACTCATGTTAAAAGGGGTTTATTTAATTTGTATTTCATAAAGTTGTCATTTTGTGGGTTCTCGTTAGAAACTAATATGTATACATACGGTATATAATACATTCTTTCAACGTATGTTGTGTTTTGTTGTTATGCCATACTCTATAACGGTTTAGTAAGTAAAATTATTTTTGATAACAAAATGCCAAATCATGGTTCAGGAGCAGAGTCCCCAACAAACGGTTAATTACATACGGCTAATAACTTTACGGGATTCTTAAACTTTATCCCACATCTTTCAGTCGAAGGGGAGTTTTCGGCAAAGAATTTTTTGGATCATTTACAACCTGTAAAAGATTTAACAAATTGGAGTGATGTAGAAGCCATATTAGCACTTAAATCCTGTGTAAAAGGTAATGCAGCCACAAAGATAGCTAAAAGTAACGAGCTATCCTGCATGCAAAACTATGCAGAATTCAGAAAAGAATTCCTAAATCCTTTTTCAAACACCACAACCTCCCCGTACCATAAAGCTTTTCACCTCATGCTTACAGAAGGTGAATAAATCCACCACTGATTTTGGTAACGGGTTAGAGGATCTCTGTGAAGAGTATTGCGAGGAAGAATCAGAGGGTGACTCCCAATTAATGAATGACATGAAACTTCAGGTTTTTCTAAATGGACAGTGACTGAAATTACAAACATTAGTACTAACGCAAACCCCCACTGACTATCATAAGGCAAAGCAAATCGCCTCACTTAGTGAGATGAATGAGAAGATTTCGGAAAGTTCTCTTATAATTAGAGCAATAAATGGTGACTCAAGTCATAATAGTCAATCACCCTAACAACAAAATGGCAAAATTGCAAATATTACAAAAGCAATAGACAGGTTTGTAAAGGGTTTCCAGGAATTATCAGTGGTCCCCCCCCCCCTCAAAAATCGGTCAAGGTTGAAAAATCAATTGGCTGCAGCGCAAGTAGTGCTAAGCCTATCTGAAAGAAACATAAATGAAGGTCCTCTGAAAAAAAGATTAGGTGGAAGTTGAAAGTGGCAAAATTCTACTGGAAGATGCTGGGGACAAAATCAAGTATGGATACATTGGGGGGGGCACAGGGGTCATGACCCCCAAAATATATTTTTTCACTGTAAAAAATTCCAACTTTCATGATAAATGAAGGGTGTTATTCCAAGACCATGGCAAATTCTGTCCTTGACCCTTCCTCCCCCCAAAAGCAAAAGTTTGTATCGGCTCCTAGACAAAAATTCCCAAGATCTTAAAAGGCATTGAAAAAAAAAAGTAAAAAACAGCAGTCATAATTATCAAATGAACAAACCAACAAAAAAAAGAAGAAAAATTTGAAATTAACATTCAATTCAGAAATAAGTTGATTGTAACATGGGCCCAAGGGAGGGAAGTCAAGTCCTTATTGCATTCAATGTTTGTTTTCAATTTTCTGCATCTTTGTTCCCATGGCTATAAATTATTTTGATATTTTATGTAGTTCAGTGCATGCTGAGTGTTAAGCGTAAACTACAATTTCTTAATATTTTTGAAAACTCTAAAGCTCCATGTCCCAAAACTGCATGTTGTCTGTTGGGTCATTATTGCATTCAACATCTCATTAATGCAAACCATAGATGTTCATCAATAATTTTATTTTATCAATTACTGAGTTTATCATAAAACTCAATTTCTTTAGAGTTAAATTTCACTAGAAATGAATGGAATTCTTTGTACTGCAGGGGTTGAAATTAACTTTTTAAATTAGGTGCACAAGTGCACCAAACTTTTGTGACTTAGATGCGATAAATACTAGTTAGGTGTACAAATAACTAACAGAATAGAAAGTAAACCTCAACAATTTTACTTAAGCATGTAAGGTAAAAAAGTGCAAATTTTCAAAATAATTGAACATTCGTATGTAATAAAAAAAAATTCAAAGCAAATACAGATACCCGGAGAAAATTATATAAAATTAGTCCATAGGTCACCGTTCTTGAAAAATAAACGTAAGTAGCCATAGTTTTGAATAGTTAGGTGCACTATGTGCATCCAAATTAAAAATTTACATGCATATGTAAAATTTCATGTGCACAGTGCACCCACTAATTTCGAACCCTGTTCTGCTGAAATTGCTGCAAAATTAAAAAATTTCTGCTAACAAAATGGTACTTTTTTCTGCTCCGAACTGATATGACAAAAGAATTTTTCAGCTCCAAACTGCTACAAAATGGGATTTTTATTACAAAGGCTACTCCAAAAGTGCTGTTTGGCTGTGGAAACTGCAACACTTATTTTTTTTTTAGTTTATAGAATTTTTTAATATGTAACGCTTAGTTAAAATATTTGGCAACGTTTTTTATATGAGTCTCCGTTTCGGTCTTACAGAATTCCACACTACGCATGCTAGCTAGATTAGCCTGTATAGGTCTACGTTTCAGGAGATGGTATTGGAAACTTTCTTGGTCTGCCAAAGTTCAGTGGCGGAGCGAACAGTACAAAATATAGCAAAATTTATTTTTAGCTAATTTAAGCAGTAGGGCATAAAGAAAAACATTCAGGCCATAAGTTTTGTTACTGTGAGTATAAACATTGGTTGCGTAAATGGGGCATGCATTGAATTGGAGAAAAAATTGGCTGTGAACTATTATGGGTAGCCTGTCACCATGTGATGGAATTCATCTTGGATATTCATACATTTTACCTTCATATGTTATCTGTGTTAAAATTTAAAAAATTGGCATTTTTTCTCTAAAACAAGGGGATTATATTGTGGACTTTCACAATAGAAATGTTTCTTATTTGGTTTGCGCTTCCTTTGTTGTTGCCACTTGGAATACTAAGAAAAGCAAAGTTAATATTTCTATTTTCTAAACTTGACAACATTCTAAATTGTTTCCTTTTAGATGTTTTCCAAATGCACATAATTTCACTTTTTGTATTTGGCAACAGTATTTGTAACTGCGTTTCGAATTCTAAAATAATAATCAGTTTTCCGTTCACCATTGAAGTGTGCACACATAATTCTTAGAGGCTCTGCCGAAAAGGTGTGCTGAATTTCGTCTATGCAAATTAATTTATTTATTGGTGTATATTATATTGAATTAAACATAAATATTTAAAGTTTCAGTAAGTATTATTTCCAACTGAAACAAATTACCGTATTTCTTTAAAACTTATAACTGCAGTACCATGTGCCGTTTTTCTTCTCACCAGGATTTGGTTCCTAAGTCAATGAGAGTAGGGTTCCTTTGGGAAGACCTGTAGGTCATAGTACAGCATGACCTCAGCTATTCTTTGTGCCATAAAAACAGACTGTATACAATTTAAAATATGGACTGAAACTTGTATGTTTTATGTGAATGTAATTTTATAGCAATTTTTCAACATCTTAGTCTACATTAAGATGTACATTAAATTTAAAAACTATTTATACTAATTTGACAGCTATGCTTCAGCATTTTGATTATTTAAAAATTTACGTTTTGCATATTAAACTGATTAGATCAAATTTCAAGCTATTTAATTTTTTTTTTTTTCAAAGGGATATTTAATTTTGTGAAAAAAGTGAATATCACTTTCGCTAAAAAGCGAAAGCCCTGAAAATTAAAAATTTTCACAGTTTTATGTTGACTGCTGCCATGCGACAATCTTGAAGACCTGTGATGTCATGCATGGTTTAATCGAAATCAGTTTAATTTTGAAACTACCTGCAAACTATGATGTGTCATAAAGCCAAAGAGAATTGTACAAATATATCACTCATTGTAGAATTTTTTACAAACTAGAGATTCTATTTGTAGTTTTAAGTTTTAATTGTTATTTTGTTTAGCATTCATCTAAAATGCAAAATTTTTAAAACTATGTCAAGTATTTACAGTAAAAAAAAAAAAAAAAAAGCTAAAAGAAATTTGAAAATTCTCAAATTTATTTTTACGTTTTAGCTAAAACGCTAAATAAAAATTAAAATTCTGCTTACATCCTGGATCAGACTGTTTGTAGTTTTCCTTTATGAAACTGAAAATTAAAGAATTTCTTTAAAAAAAAGCCTAAGCATCAATTCTGGATTGTGGCTGTCCATGAAGGCAAGGGTAACTTGCTATCTTAGAACATTATAGTGCATTATGCCAAAACATAATTCCATTTGTGTTATCTGTAGACCCTGTGCTGGTGCAGTGGTAACACATTCATCTAGTATGCTGTTAACCCAGCTTCAGCCATAAACCCAGGGTTGACTTGAAACAGACGTAAAATAAAATGCTTAACAACGAACAGCTTACTGTAGTCCAGGGTTTGATTTTCTAAGCTGTAAAAGTTCGGATTCATCAGAAAGCTGTAGTTCCTGGCGCAAATGAGCTTCGCTGTCTATTCACTATGAATGAAACAGGCAAAAGTGTTTTCTATATTTATGTATAATATATTTTCTACTATTTCATTTTTATGTAAAACTCCTTTGAACAAAGTAATTAAACCAGTTTGAGGAAGTTCAATGTTATTTGTTATTAAATAATGTAAGCATCTCACATTGTTTTTATTTGCATTAGATGTTCAAAATATGTTGAACCCATTTTCCTTTGAAGAGGGATGGACTATTTTGAAGCTTGAAAAAGTAGGTAAATGTTTTTATATTCATAAAAATATTTGTACATTTTTCTAAGAATTTATTCCCTTTTAAGCTTAAAAATATATTAGAATAAAATAATGAGCATATTTAGATCGGAACATTTGCTCAAACACAAATCTCAGCATGTTTAAATATTATTACGAATAGTCAATATGCAAAAACTACCTTGGATTGCTGTATATTTACCCCCTCACCTCCATAAAAAAGTTATCATTCTGATGGTACAGTAATTAATATCACTGTCTTGCCAATCTACATAAAGCATTTACAGTAATTAACAAGGGAACCTTTTTTGCTGATAAACACACTGAGATGAAACCTATGGAAATCGATAGTGTTCATGTTCCTTTATGAATATGGAATCATTTTTCTGCTAGAATCATATGAAATTTGTTTTTTCTTTAATATTCAAATCCAAGAACGATACTTTTTACACAAGTTTTGATATTTTTGTAATCACATTACATGTGAACAGAAACACTTTTGAAGTTAAAATTATGAAGAATTATAATAATAATAATAATTTCTATTTATTTTTCACTTGTACCGTACAAATAATATACATTATATTATTTCTTCTCTCAATAAGTGCAAACAATTTGACCATACAAAAAAGGGTCCCAGGAAAATATCTTTTTGGATATAATAAACCTAGGACCTTTAGTAGATTGATCAAAGGCAATCGTGTTAAAAGCACCAAGTTAAATACAAAAATTAATCTATTTGATATTAGTTCACCACAATCCACCAGGTCGTTAGTACATTATAAATTTAATTTGTTATGAGACCAATGATGAGATTAGGTGCTCTCTTAATTTATTTTTAAATTTATTATTTCCATTTAACTATTTTTATATCCTCAAGTAATTTATTTCATAGGTTAGGACCCTTGAAATTAATGTTACTTCTCCCTGTTTCAGTTCTTATTTTCGGTAAGATAAAGTCATCATATTTTCGGCAAATATTTCTTTTTCTTTCATTATATTTAATTTTTATTAACTTCATGTGCTTGTTTTGCTTAATTTTTTCAAACATTTTAATCAAAATACAGTATTCACGTATTAATTCAAATGGTACAGTACTGTATTTAATTAATATATTTTTCCAGTTCATTCTATTATTCTTGTTAATTAGTTTCATTGCTTTTTTTTTTCAATAAATTTCCATTGACTATGCCAACACCTTCCCACATACAGTTGCAATACATAAGATGACTTTGTATCATAGAGTAATAAAGGTCAATATTAATTTTATCTCTCAATATATTACCTATTTTTCTTAGTATTTCTATGCCTTTACTTGCTTTTTTTTGTCAGAGAATTTACTTGTTCATTCCAATTTAATATATCTGTTAGTTGAATTCCTAAAAATTCTAATTGTTGTACCACTTCAATTTGTTTATTGTTACTAATTAAGACTGAATTATTGTATATGTCGATATTAATATTTTTGCTTCTACTTCAGAAAATCATTACTTTAGATATATCTACATTTAATTTCATTTGATTTACATAAAACCATTTCTCATATTTTTTTATTTCACTGATACGTATTTCCATTAATCTTTTTAGGTCTTTACCTGTAACTATGACACTTGCATCATCTGCAAACGATGTTATATGACCCATATTTTAAACATTAAATATATCATGTAGATATATGGAATACAACAGTGGTCCCAAATTAGACCCCTGCGGCACTCCACAGTTATTATTCATTATTTGCGATGTTTTACCTCCAACACACACTATTTGTTTTCTATTATTTAAATAATTGCATAATAATTTATTAACGTTGCCTCTTAATCCATAATTATTCAATTTTTTTATTAATATTTTTCTATTTAATACACCGAATGCCTTATTCAAATCATAGAATATCCCTATCCTATATTCCCTATTTTCGATTGCTTTACTTCCTGTATTTTATTTATTGTTCTAAGTAATGCTGCTTCTGTTGATTTTCCTTTTCTAAAACCATGTTGATATGTATCCATTAAATTATTTTTTAAATAAATTTTATTGTTCTATTGTAAAGTAGGTTTTCCAATTTCGCAAAAACTGATGTCACTGTTATTGGTCTATAATTTTCTTTGCAGTCTATTTTACCATTTTTATAAATAGGTATAATTTTAGATATCTTCACTTCATCAGCAATTTCTTCCTTATCTATAATATTATTAAATACAATCAATAAGGGCACAACCAACAATTCCGACTTTCCTTCACAATTTTTGGGTGAATCTCATCAACACCTACTACTTTTTACTATTAAGTTTTCTTAGTTCAATTAATAATTCAAAATATGTTATTTGCTCAACAAACATAGTTTTTTCATAATTTTGGTTCATATATTCTTTAAAACTATTCCCCCTATATCTTTCTCTATTTATTATTTTTTCAGATATTTCAATAAAAAATTTGTCGAAGCAATTTGCCATTTCCCCTTTTTCCGTTATAATTCTATTATCATCTTTTATTAATCTTATTTCTTTATTTTTATTATCTCTACACAATAATTCATTTCTGAACTTCTGTTTATTTTTATTATCTACATTAGTCAAGTTTCTATCCAAACATCTTTTTTTGTGTCAAACAATTAAGTTATACAGTTTCTTAATTTTTTGAATCTTTCTAAATAAATAAATTTTTTTGTTCTTATAAATCCCTTAAATAAATTACTCCTTTTCTTTATATTGTTTTTGATTCTGTTGTTTATTCAGCCCTTATTATTTATTTTATCTTTAATATATTTCCAATTAAAATATTTTTCATATAATCCTTAATTTTTCTTAAAAATATATCATTTGTTATTATGATTTAATTCTATGTCCCAATCAATTGATCTCAAATCTGCCTTAAATTTATTAATAATTATTTTACTCAGGTTTCTAATTCTCATTTTATCCTTTTTTTTACAGATTTTGATATATCCCTACTACAATAGCCCTATGATCGCTTATATGGTGGTTATATATTAGATAACGGATAAAATAAAATTTTGTGTCCGGTAATGTAAAACATGCAAAAAAATTAATATAAAAACCAACTATTCATGATGTATATTTGACACATTTAGCTCCAATTTAGATAAGTCTTACATAAAAAGGTTAAACACTGGTAAAATAGCAATGAAAAAGATCACTCAAGCTTTCGGACGCATCAGCAGCAGTCCTTCATCAGGAGTAATGACGATGTTATGTTTCTGTCTCTTTTTTATACTTGAAATTTCTGGAAAACCCTTCATCAGAGTAGTCCCGCAGAATGGGAAAACCCAATGAGAACCAATGGGAGGCCTCCAATAGAATCATGGAAGAACCCCAATAGGGACCAATGAGAAACCCATACTGCGGGCTACCTAATTTGGGGATGTCTCATACATTTCAGAGTAAGAGTTGTTTATAAGTTTCTGGAAGTGGTTGTGATGTATTAATGGCTTTCCCGTGTAGTTTGTAAGTTTCCCAAGATTCTAAGAAGAGTCTACTATTCTTGTTTGTGATGTGACGGTGTAGTATTTTTGTTGAGTCCCAGTCGGGTTCGTGTCCGTGTTGTAAAGCGTGTTCTGCCAGACGTGAGGCTATGTCTCCTTTCGCGAGTGCTTGTTTGTGTTCTTTTTTTCTTGTTTTGATCATTCTTTTTGTTTGTCCTATGTAATGTTTGTTGCAGTCTTTGCATGGTATTTGGTATATGGCGCCTGTGAGATCTTCTGGTGGAACTGGGTCTTTAACTTTTGTAAGTTGTTTGCGAAGTGTTGTGACAGGGGAATAGAATGTTTTGATATTTGCCTCTTTAAGGATGCGAGAGATTGTTTCGGAAATGCCGTGAATATATGGAATAGATATGCGGGTGTGAGATGTATTGTTTAAAGATGTACTATTGGGTCTACAGTTTCTGAGAATGAATCGTTTAGGGTATCCATTATTTTTAAGTGCCGTGTGTATGTGTTTTGTTTCTGTGTTTGAAAGTGTTTCATTACTGCAGTGAGAATTCGCTCTAAGACTTAATGTTTTAACAACGGAAGCTTTGTGGCATGTTGGATGATGCGATTTAAAATCGAGATATCTGTCTGTATGTGTGGGTTTACGGTAAACTGAGGTGAAGATTGAGTTATCGTGAGATCTGTGTACAAGAACGTCTAGGAAAGGGAGTTTATTGTTCTGTTCTGTTTCGTATGTGAATTTTATATGTGAGTTTAAGTTATTAAGGTAATGGAAGAAGCTTTGGAGTGTATTAGTTTTAAGTACAACAAACGTGTCGTCGACGTATCTTTTCCAGAATTTAATGTTAAAATTCGGTGAAGACAAAGCAGTTTCCTCAAATGACTCCATAACCAAGTTAGCTACAACACTTGAGACCGGAGATCCCATGGCAGTGCCAAAAACTTGTCTATAGATAGAACCATTTGAGGTGAACACAGCAGAGTCCAGACAAAATTTCAACAATGTGCAGATGTCGTGAGGTGTTAGTGAAGTGCGTTCATGTAGTGTTGTGTCATTTTGGAGGCGTGTAAGTGCGGTGTCGATTGCAAGTGATGTGGGAATGCAAGTGAAGAGAGAAATTACATCGAATGAGACCATAAGGTCGTCGTCGTCAAGTTGTAGGTTATTTAAAGAGGTGCAGAAGGATTGGCTAGTAGAAACAGTGTAGTCGTTATTACCGATTGTAGGAGAGATTAGACGTGAGAGGTGTTGTGACAAGTTATATGTAGGAGAGCTGCACAAGCTAACTATAGTTTTAAGAGGAATATTTTGTTTATAAATTTTAGGTAATCCGTAGAAGGATGGTAAGCAGCCGGAATTGCATTTTAAAAAGTGTTAAGTGAGTTTAAATTTAAAAAGTGAGTGAGATTTAAGTGCGAGTGAAGTTTAAGCGCGAGTGAAGTTTAAGCGCGAGTGAAGTTTAAGCGTGAGTGAGTTTAAGTGTGAGTGAGTTTAAGTGTGAGTAAAGTTAAGTGTGAATAAAGTTAAGTGTGAGTGAAGTTAAGTGTGAGTGAAATTTAAGTATTAGTGGAGCTAAGTACAACTGAAATTAAGAGTGAGTGTAGTTATGTGTGAGTTAAGCGCGAGTGAAATTTAAGTGTGAGTGAAGTTAGATGTAAGTGAAATTTAAGAGTGAGTTAAATTTAAAAAGTGAGTGAAATTTAAGTGTGAGTGAAGTTAAGTGCACGTATAAGTGAATGCATGAAAGTAGTTTTCCAAAGTGCTTTTAGGCCAGGTGACATTTGCTTCCAACAAGTGTAATAGCAACCAATAGATAAAGGCCGTACTATAGTCGTCTTAAATCGTCCAGACAACTTACATAAAATTTCTACACTCTTATCTGATACAAATACATACACCCGCATCACAAAAGACCCTACACAAACAATTCAATCCAAAATGAACTCTCTCCTTCTAAAACTCTATAAATCTAAAAAACTTACATTTAATCTCTACGACTCTTTAAAATGCACTTCTGGCCGCTTACCATCCTTCTACGGATTACCTAAAATTCATAAACAAAATATTCCTCTCAGACCAATAGTTAGTTTTTGCAGCTCTCCTACATATAACCTATCAAAATATCTTGCACGTCTACTCTCTCCTATAATCGGTAATAATGACTACACTGTTTCTACTAGCCAATCTTTCTACACCTCTTTAAAGAACCTACAACTTGACGAAGACCTCATGGTCTCATTCGATGTAATTTCTCTCTTCACTTGCATTCCCACATCGCTTGCGATCGACATCGCACTTACATGCCTCCAATATGGCACAACACTACATGAACGAACTTCACTAACACCTCACGACATGTGCACATTGTTGAAATTTTGTCCGGACTCTGCTGTGTTCTCCTCAAATGGTTCTATCTATAGACAAGTTTTTGGCACTGCCATGGGATCCCCGGTCTCAAGTGTTGTGGCTAACTTGGTTATGGAGTCATTTGAGGAAACTGCTTTGTCTTCACCGAATTTTAACATTAAATTCTGGAAAAGATACGTCGACGAAACGTTTGTTATACTTAAAACTAATACACTCCAAAGCTTCTTCCATTACCTTAATAACTTAAACTCATATATAAAATTCACATACGAAACAGAACAGAACAATAAACTCCCTTTCCCAGACGTTCTTGTACACAGATTTCACGATAACTCAATCTTCACCTCAGTTTACGGTAAACCCACACATACGGACAGATATCTCGATTTTAAATCACATCATCCAACATGCCACAAAGCTTCCGTTGTTAAAACTTTAAGTCTTAGAGCTAATTCTCACTGCAGTAATGAAACACTTTCAAACACAGAAACAAAACACATACACACGGCACTTAAAATAATGGATACCCTAAACGATTCATTCTCAGAAACTAGAAATCTTGACTTCAAAAGTACTTTTATTCACATAGTATGATTAAAAGGATATCAAACCTTGCATAAAAAGTGTCATTTTTGGACTGAATATTAATACAAAAATTTTGTATGGGACTTTAGAAATGATAATTCCATATTCTTCATAAGAGACTCAAACACTATCGATTCCCATAGGTCTCATCTCAAAGCATGTTCATCAATGAAAGGGGTTCCTTTGTAACTTAAAAATCATGAATGAAAATTAAAAGTCAAAAATAATAAATTTAGAGCACACAGCTATATTAAAATATGTTTACACCATTTACCATGAAAAGGTTAAAATATTTTTGTGTTCAACTTTATAAATCCTTATTACAGAAATGCAATGCCAATTATAAATTATGATTAGAACTTCGTTGCCTGATGTTTTTTAGAAATTTTGTTTTATGGCCAGGTTTTAGAAATAAAT
>QLNU02015248.1:4431-14806 GCA_006491805.2 Dysdera silvatica | reverse complement strand
CTCTTCACAGAAATTACCAAATTGTGGAAAAGTTGGCTGTCTGTTAGTAGAGGTGGCAATTATGGCGGGACTATGGACTAATATCAGAAGAAATTTGGTGGAGTACATTTCGCCAAGCTGAGTTGAAGGAAGGAGTTGAGCTGTGGTCATTCACAATGGAATCACGGAACATGTTAATGAAGAAAGCTTTCTTCATCGAATGGTGAGATGTAAAGTGCACTTAAATACTAAACTAGAAAGGCAGAAGCTCATTAGGAAACAAGTAAGTAAGAGGGTGGATCTAATGAAACTGAAAGTAAATACCGAGGCATTCAAGTTGGAATTAAAAAATCGCTTTTCTGCACTGGAAGGACTTATTGATGAAAGTGATATCTCAGAAGCAAATGAAAACATTGTTAAGACAATAGTTGAAACTGCTGGGGAAATTGGTGGTGTAACCTGTAAAAAGCACAATAGCAAATTATCTGAGAAGACGAAACAGCTCATGAAAAGGCGAAGAGATATGAAGGTGGACAATCAAAATACCAGTTCCAGGATTGAGTACATAGAACTTTGTAAAACTCTGCGCAAAAGCATGAAAGAAGACATAAGAAAATTCAATTGTGAGTTAGTAAGGAAGGCCATTGAAAGCAACAAGAGCCTTAGGGTTGTTAAAGGAAGTTTATCTGTTGGGAAGAAACACATCATTGCATTAAAAGGAGAGGATGGCACCGTAACAAGAAATAGGGAAGAAATACTTAGAAGAGTTGAAGAATTCTACAAAAAACTATATGAAAGTAACAGTGGATTAAACGAAGACTCTGAGATAGTCGAAGGAACAGCTCCTAAAATCTTAAAAGAAGAAGTAGCATTTGCAATAAAAAGTATGAAGAAAGGAAGAGCCCCTGGCGATGATGGCATTACATTAGATATCCTAAAAGAAGCTGGAGAATATGTAGAAGACATACTTGCAAAATTCTTTACCAAATGTCTTAACAGCGGTAACATACCAAACCAATGGGATTCTGCAACAGTAATTCTTTTGCATAAAAAAGGTGATAAAGAGGATTTGAAAAATTACCGACCAATTAGCTTGTTACCTGCTATTTATAAAATCTTCACAAAAGTGCTAACACATCGCCTGCAGAAAAAATTAGATGCAGCTCAACCAAGAGAACAAGCTGGATTTCGAAGTGGATTCAGTACAGTGGACCATATTCAAGTATTAAGAGAATTAATTGAAAGAACACATGAATATGAACTTCCATTGTGTGTTGCATTTATTGACTATGAGAAGGCCTTTGACTCTATTAAAACATCAGCAGTCATCAACTCTTTAAGATCAACAGACATTGAGGATGTGTACATTGACATGGTGAAACGTGTGTATAAAAATGCAAGTGCAAAATTTCGGTTACATAAAGATACCAAAACTATCAAACTTGGCAAAGGGGTGAGGCAGGGAGATACCATTTCTCCAAAACTTTTTACTTCAGCTTTACAGATGATTTTTCAGCTGATAAATTGGAATAACAAGGGAATAAAAATAAATGGTGAATATTTAAATCATTTGCGGTTTGCTGATGACATTGTTATTTTTTCAACGAACCCATCAGAACTCCAAGACATGGTACAGGAGCTCTCAACTAGAAGTAAAGAAGTTGGACTCAAGATGAACCTACAAAAAACTAAGATCATGTTCAATAATTTTGTAGAGGAAACAAAAATACAAGTTGACAACACTGAGCTAGAAATTGCTGATTCATATTTACCTTGGCCAGCTGATTTCAATGGATGGCAACATTATGAAAGAACTCAACAGACGTATTAAACTTGGCTGGAGTGCATTTGGAAGAAACAGTTTTATCCTGAAGGGAAATTGTTTCTAAATTAAATTAAGTCTCACAATTGCAGTAGCTGCCAGACAACGCAAAGGAGCATGGAGAGGTGCATGCTTGGAATAACTAGGAGAGATCGAAAAAGAAACACTTGGGTGAGAGAGCAAACTAGAGTAGAGGACATCATTGTTAAAGTAAAAGGGCTGAAATGGCGATGGGCTGGGCATATTGCAAGAAGAACTGATCAACGATGGACAACAGAAATTCTGAACTGGATTCCAAGAGACCACCGAAGACCTAGAAAACGTCCTCAAACTAGATGGGTGGATGAAATAAGAAAACAGGTTGGGGTGACGTGGAAACGAATGGCCCAGGATAGACTTGTGTGGAAAGCATTTGGAGAGACCTTCATCCAGCAGTGGATAGATAATGGTTGAATATGATGATGATGATGATATATATATATATAATATACGCTTTCCCATATAATAAAGCAAGTGATATCCTGTGTCCCCTTTTGAGGGAAAAATGGTATAGTAAACTGTATTGCTCAGATTACAGAGAGGTTATATGATTTCGATTTATTTAGTATATATTTTATATGTAAAAATTATCATTTTCACACAATATTTTGTACGCTATGTATATTTCCTAATATTATAAATTGTATGCCCTTAAAACATAAATTACCTAATCAAGTTTTTTAACTTAAAATGTTACATTATGGGATCAAAAATTAATAAATTAGTGTATGAAAAAATACTTACATTTTTGCAAATTTTGTAAATTAATGTCGCATATAAAGATTTCAACATTTTATAAACGTAAATATTTATTTTGCAACAAAGTAACTGGGTTCATACCCCAGGATAGCAAAGATCGTCCTAGGGACGTCCTGAGGATATTCAGAATAAATTCAGGCGTCCCAAGGACGATCTGGCAGCTATCCGGGACGAAATTTCTTTTTAAGTAGCATAGTTGGAATTAATAAATTGGATACTTTATTATTTATTAATTGGAATATATTATTATTATATATTGGATAAATAAATCCTGAGAATTATAAAAACACCACCTTTACAAAAACATAACATTTATAAGGGTTTTAAGGTAGTTCATAAAATTCGTCTCACTGATATAGATATACATTTTCCGAGAGATATAACTAGACAATAGCAAAGGAGAAGCTGCCATGGTCGCCGCCTTAATGAAGGCCCAAACGGCGACAAATTCGCAAATACTTGCGATAAATTTAAAATAACTGATAGGATTTCAAATTAAGAATTTAACAAAAGTGCTATAAGCTCTGTTATGCTTCTAGTGGCGTTTGGTGGCAAAATGGTAAATCCACTTCTGGTGTTAGCGCAGTAGAATCTTATCTGCCATTTCCTTGCTCCATAAAAATGCGACCAACCAGCCAATCGCATCTGCCATTGCCAATTGCGATTCTAAACAACGACAAAATGGGCGGCACAGATTCCTCTTATATGCACGGGCGCCAACGGCGCCCGTGCACATAAGCATGATAATAAAATCCGGTTATATTTCGGGGCCGTGACTCCCCAACCTAGAACCACTGGCCATTTCATCATTAAACGCATCTGAACAAAGATAGCCTACTTTCAATATATTAATTAAGAATATTTCTTGATAGAAATAAAATACAGCATCTAACTGCACCACTAAAATTGTGTTGCTTTTATTCCTATTGATTAGTGCAGTGTGTCGCTATTAAACTATTTATAGCACTTTTGTTAAATTCTTAATTTGAAATCCTATCAGTTATTTTAAATTTATCGCAAGTATTTGCGAATTTGTCGCCGTTTGGGCCTTCATTAAGGCAGCGACAATTGATGTCAACACAGACATTAAATATATTCATCCCAGAGAATTTGTACTATAAAACGTCTTTTTCAACATATTGAGTTTTAAATAGCTTTAACTTTGAACTCCCTGCTTCCGTCCCCCGAACGTCCCTAGGCACGGGTCTTCCGTGCCTATTTAGAAATACGCCACTGACATAGCAAAATTAGGCAAATCAAATTTTTAAACAACGGTTAGAGGGACTCAATCCCCCTGCCCCCCATATGGTCGCCATGGTGCCTTAAAATACGTACCGTTTTTACTCTCCGCCGAAGCCCGAAGTTTAGTTCCCTAGCCGAAAAACTGCAGTATCCGTTGCAATCCCTTATTGATCCTGCGTATCCCTTATTGGTCCTGCGCCGTAACCCACAAACAAACAAATTAAACCACTATAACTTAAATTATTAAACATTAGAGAAACCCACATTTTCAGGCATGTATGTGCAAGGACATAGGAAGGACGAGATCAAGCCCCCTATTTATACCAAAACACTTTATTTACTCTAAGGCAGCATCACATAAGCTACACTGAAACCACTTTAGCCCTGATGGCCACTTGAGGCTCCTCCCTAACTCCATGAGTCTTGAATTGCCATGCTATCTATCTATCTATCTATCTATCTGTCTGTCTGTCTATCTTGCCTGCCTGCCTGCCTGCATGCGTGCATTTGCGTGTGTGTGTACGCGTGCGTGAGTGCGTTCATACGCTCGTTAGGTGGCAATAATTTTGCTGTCGAAAGAGAGGAAAAAAAGAAGTCCTAAGGAATGAAGGCTAAGAAATACCAAGAATAAACATCTGCCGCGACCTAGTGATAAAGAGGAATATATACATGTAGGTGCTTAAGTAAGCAAGTTTAAAATGTATATAAGACAAAGCCATATTTATTTTGAAGCAGTTTTTATGGGATCGCGCCTTATCTGATCGCCTCAAGAAAGCTCAATTCTAATCCATGGTCATCGATCAGGTGCCAAGTCTGCAACGTTTATACTTTTTTGTAACCCAGTTTTGCTTTTATCCGAAATACGAACATCAAGAAAACAAGGAAATCGAAACAGCACAAAATACCTTAACATTTACTTAAAGGCGGTTTCCAAATGAAGAAATATATGTAAAGAGCACATCGCAGGCTCGACAACTTGAATTTGAATTTGTCTTACATAATGACGCAAATAGTTGATTTGCATTACATTATTATATTATATTGCAAATTTAATAATTTAATAATTTAATTTTATACTTAATTTTAAATTTAATTACTTAGTTTTAAATTTAAATGCAAATATAATAATTTGCGTTACATCTCCCGGACTCGATCCCCGAATATGAAAATAGCTGGCTCCGTATATAAAAAAAGTTGGAAAAACACGATCTTAAGCATCGACAATTTTTTTTTTAATTTATTAAAACGCTTAATGATGCGATTCTCCAGACAGGTAAGAGCGGAAACATCGATGCCACGTCCCCAACCCACAAAAGGGAAATAGAAATTTGCAATAACATTTTATGAAATTTTTCTGAATAAAAAGTGGACTATACCTTTCCAACCCCACCTTTTGAATGCCTTCGTAAAAAAATATGTACCCATTTTACGTTGCATAGTGGATAGATCTGTCTGTCACATCCACCAGTTCATTCGTTCATTAAATCATCTTGTCATCCTTACTGAGTATGCTTATCGATTTATGGTATTTTTCTATTTTAAGAAAATTCATAAAAAATATGGATTTTCATAATATCAGCGTGTAATCGTTTTTTAATAAAAATTGTTTTTAATTAATTTTCTTCCATTGTTAAGGGCTTAGAAGCCCTCTTCGTGTGTAACATCGACAAATTTCTAATTAATATTTAAACAATGAAAGACGCCTCTGTCTTGGGAAATGCCAGTAAAATTTTAAATTTTCGTAAATTACGAGCTTTGAAGATTATGCAGCAAAATTTTCGAAACACGGAACTATAATGTAGCAATAATAAATTTATAATTTTTCGGAGATATAGAACGGAGATATATATTCTTAATATTATAATTGATCCTTATTATATTAACCATAAATTTCTTATTACTATGAATGAAATGCACGTAAATTTTAAAATTCGTTCGATGCAATAAATTCAATATTCGACTTCAAAACTGATTGTAAAATCGCGCATTTTCTTTTCTCATTTTCATGTTTGCAAATAATATGGAAAGCCTACGAATTACGATCATTTCGAATTAAGTAATATCGTGATCGCTTACTCATTCATTGCATTGCTCATTCCAGACCATGGTTGTTTGCGATCACATTCAGATCATCAACAAGAAAGTGAAAGAAAATTGCCTAAGGTCGATATTTAATTATAATTTAAATTTTAAATATAATTATAATTTAGCGAGTTTCAATTAACATTAATTCGCAATTCTCTAATTCGCAACTCGCTAATCCTCCACTCTCTAATCCGCAACTCTCTAATTCTCAAGTAACTCGGTAGATTTTCCACGTTAACAATAGCCATCATTATTGCATTTACGGAAGACGTTTACCTTACCGTTTTTGTTGCGTACAGACAGAACAACCAAAAGTAATAGTGCGTTCAATATCCATTAAAACCCGCTGATTATAAATATTGTGATGGTAATATCAGGGGCGCTAAATTGATATAAATATTGAATAACCCGCTAAACCCCATTCGTATCCACTTTCTGAGGCTTAGTATTTACTCTCAAGTGGGGGGGCCTTTGCCCCCCACTCCTATTATTTTATTAGAAAAAATACTCAAATACTTCAATAAACACAAAAAAAAATTTCGCTTGTTTCAATTGTTTAATAATTGACAATGCAGGCCTATATTTTTCTAATAAAGTATAGAGCTATGTTGGTCTAATAAAGTGTGGGCCTATATTAGTCTAATCATAGGCCTATTTTATTCTAAATGCAATACAGAGCCAAGCAGAATGTAAGCAATTACAATTAATGTATTTTATATGCCACGTCTGTCACCCTTAAATATATATTCTTTCACTTCATTTGTTTGTTGTTCGTCAAATTCGAGAGGACCAGGCCCCTCAAGAATTTCTGGGGCCGCCTGGACCTTTCCCATTTAGTTGTGACGCCCCTAAAAAATACTCTTTATGATAAAAGGAGGTAAAGATTGCATATAAGGTTCGCACTGCTACATTTTTCCCCAATGTCAAAGCTCTCACCTTGTTTGGCACATAATGCCCCTTGCTGTTTTTGCGCTATAAAAAACACAACCAATGTCAAAGAAACCCTAGCCAAAAAGCAACACTTGCTATTTCTAACATCTTTTTAGAGTCGAATATAAAGACGCGATTTTGGAAGCACGTCCTTTGAGAAAATGAAGGAAGTTTTTTTGGTGATATAATAAAGAATAGGATCACGTGGAGAAAGAAGTTGGGCAAAAAAATATAATGGAAAGTGACGTAATATTATTTTAAGCTTTCAAGAACGAAACCGCTGCGCCTGTATGGAGAGGCAGAGGACGAAAGATGAGGAAGAATGTAAGAAGAAATAGGGGATGGAGAATTTTGAAGAAAGAGGGGATGAAAACATAGGGAGAGAATCAAATCAGGAATAAAGTATTGAGTAAGTAGCAAAATAACAATGAATGACAAATGAACTACGGAATCAGAACTGAACGTAAGACGAAAAAAAATAGAATAAGAATAAAATGGTGAGAGACAATTAAAAAAAAAAATACTAGAAACCAATAAAAGCGCAAGAAAACGATATTTCTGATAACAAGCTTGGATGCAAGATAAATTGTAATAACACGAATAACGAAGTTATTTTTCACCCATCCCGATAATTCGGCCTGTTATTTTAAAATCAAGCTTTGTTTGTAGTCAAATAATACATGTGCTCTCATTGCTCACAAAAAAAAACAAAAAAACATCGTTATCGACGAAGTCGACAAACATTATTAGTACTACGAGAAATCTGCTGAGACCGCGATAAATATAGTTATCAACAAGTTTTTCGTTATAAGAAGTCCGCTCATTAATGGGCAAGGAATTGCGTTATGATGAAATTGACGGGAATGTAATGAAATAGGCTTTTCGCTACTTTCCTATAAACAGTGAATTGTATCTATAACGTTCGACTAGGGATCGTAGGCAAAGGTATCGTTAGAAACGATTTATTGTTATAAACAGGTTTGTACCCCACACACCCTATATCAGTGGTTCCCAACCTTTTTCAAGCCGCGACCCACTTTTATAGTAGCCAAGTAATCCGCGACCCCCTTTTATAGTAACCAAAAGATCGGCGACCCCCCTCTCTCTGCCGCCGCCGCCGCCGCCGCAATTGCATAATTAAAATACAGCATTTTTAACAGAGTAAAGAAAACACATTAAATATAAAATTATATTATATTAATTATATATATGTTACATTAATTATGTATAATAGCAATTTATAGGCGTTATATTAATTGTGTATATTATATTGATTATATATATTACAGTAATTATATATATATATATACACACACACACACACTCTGGCGGAAAATAAAATTCCAACACCAAGAAGGAATTGTGCTAGATAAACGAAATTTGGGAGGCGTGTTTGCACATCTGAAAAATGACGCCTATTCAAATTTCGCGCTAGACGAATAAGAGTGGCGCTAGTAGCGCCACCATGATCATGCAAATCACGTTTGCTTTAAATACGCGATGTAAATTTTGTGAGCGTTATTTATCGTCCGGATTGGACGTTGTGAGTTTGGTTTGAGTCAAGGATGCCTTTAAAGAGACGAAGAAGGCAGTATCAGCAGCTTATTGAACTTGAATGAGGCTGTGTAATAAGGGCTATGAGAAGGTGAGTTTTCTTCCCACGATATTGCAGAAAGACTTGGCAATGATGTATCCACTGTGTATGAGTGTTGGCAGCAGTGGTCGTGGAAAGGCACTGTCTTAAGAAGACCGGGTTCCTGCCATACACGGGCCACTACTGACAGAGAAGACTGCCGTATTTGCCGCATGGCTGTGGCGCATCGTACTGCATCTACAGCAGAAATTAGAGCTTCTGTTGGCTCCAGAGTGACACACAGCGAACTGTAACAAATCGATTACTTAACGGACAGCTCTGAGCCAGACGGCCTATAGCATTCATGTCACTAACTCCGAATCACTGCCATCTGCGATGTCAGTGGTGTCAAGCTAGAGCTCATTGGAGGGCGGAGTGGAGATCTGTTGTGTTTTCAGATGAGAGCCGTTTCTGTCTTGGTGTCATTGATGGTCGTATATTGGTAAGAAGGAGGACAGATGAACGCTTGGAACCAAGCTGTCTGCGGCGTAGACACACTGGACCTACACCAGGAGTTACGGTCTAGGGAGCGATTTCCTATGACAGCAGGATCACTCTCATCGTTATCCCAAGCACCTTGACAGCAAATTTGTGCGTCAAACTGGTGATTGAGCCGGTTGCACTGCCATTCATGAGCAGTATTCAAAGGGGTGTTTTCCAACAGGATAACGCTCGTCCTCATACCGCTGCTGTCGCCCAACGTGCTCTACGGAGTGTCGACATATCACCTTGGCTTACCAGATCACCAGATCTTTCTCCCATCAAGCACATATGGGACATTATTGGAAGACAAATTTAGGGTCATCCACAACCAGCATTAAGCCTTGGTGATTTGACTGACCAAGTGCAACAGGCATGGAACTCCATAGCACAAAATGACATACGGCACCTGTACGATACAATGCATGCACGTTTGCATGCTTGCATTCAAACTCGTGGCGACTACAGCGGTTATTAATGTACCACCATTTCGCATTTGAAATGGATCTTCTTGCGCATACTTTTACCGGTAACCTTGAAACTTTAATCAAATAAATATGTTACCTAGACAACTGCTTTGCCTAAATTTCATTCCTCTAAACTCAGTTCTTCCTGGTGTTGGGATTTTATTTTCCGCCAGTGTATATATATTAATATATATTACAGATATATGCCCTGTTGAAATACAAAAGCGTTAGTTGGAAACATTTGGTATGAAATTCATAAAACATAAACATAATTGCAACTAAAATTAGTTGCGGCGACCCACCAAACCTTTTTGCGACCCCCAGGTTGGAAACCACTACGGTAACCTTTCGGGACTGCAGAAATAGAACGTTCTAGGTAGATTTCACTGTCTATGTGTAAAAGTAATAATGCAATGTAAATGATGTTTAGGTTCTCGCGTGACTATAGACAAGAAATTGTCCACACCACATACAATATATGTCACTTTCAATGCAAACTATTTCCCGAAATAAAATTGGCTCAAAAGAAATATATCACCAGCAAAAAATCAATGATTGCCGTACAGGATAAACCACTTCCATTCGATGTTTGGAGATCATTCGTCACTTCTGAAGAAAAAAATATTTCCCCGTTTAGTTGTTTATGTGTGGGTCTGTTTTGTCCATTTTTTTTATCTATTACTCATTGCTCCTGGAATCATCCTTTCTCAGAAATGTTTATCGTGTCTTTTTGCGGCGTTTTGGGAACATTAGATCTGAAAACAAACCCACTTGAGAGTTTTAGTCCGCTTGTGCTCTTTGAAACAAAGAGCCTGCCATCGGGCTGCAGATAACGAATTTCCCTCCAAAGAAACACTGCTGCCCTCTTGGGCAAACGCAACAGATAAAAAAATCTTTATTCGGCAAACAAAAAACATATCTCCATGAAGAGTTCCAACA